>JASIRB010000415.1:0-24994 GCA_030323885.1 Branchipolynoe longqiensis
TGCTCGATCTTCTTGCAGGCTATGCAAGCTTTGCCTTTCGCTGGGCAGACTCCCCGGCGGTGTTCGTATCCACAGTTCTGACAGCGGATCTTGAACTCTCCTGCACTGGCACCGCCAGAATTCCAAGATGGCGATTTCCAAGATGGCGTCGCCGATGACCGGACCGCCGGTGCACCGGTATGCGCAGTAGCATAGTTCTTAGGAAAATCAATTTCCTTACTCTCAACATCTGATTTGGTGTCCTCCTACAGATCCGAACTGAATTTACTCATTTCACACATACTAACACACTTCTCCAGAGTTAACTCAGCCGTTTGCAGCAGTTTGTTATGCAAATTAATGTTTTTAACACCAGCCACCAACCGATCGCGCAACAGCGACTCTTCCACTGACCCGTACTCGCAATCCTTTACTTTGTATTAACGGGCGGCATTCTTCCTCATCTGACACCATGTGAAAGTACAACGTCTTAACACTTTGACTTCTGGATACTGAATGGTTTATTCCCGTCCAGGGCTCACTGAACCGCCAGCTAAACTTTCCATGATGTCATCTCATTAGCATATTTACAGACATGTCTAGACGTCTATTATGCATATATCACAATATCTGATTAACCCTACTAATTTTCTAGTTCTACATATGTCATTAACCATAGGATATAAATAAAAACTTTAATAAAATAAATAAAACTGACTCTGGCTATGGCTCTAATATATAACCAATATCTGATTAACCCTACTAATTTTCTAGTTCTACAACTATCATTAACCATAGAATATAAATAAAAACATGAATAAAATAAGTAAAACTGACTCTGGCTATGGCTCTAACACTAGTCTAAGTGCCCAGATTTGACTAAATCTAAATGCACATGGCATAAGATCTACATATTATATTGATGTAAATGCAATGCTGGATAAAAGATTAATATCTTTTTTTTTTTTAAGTTGGTATTCTATGTTTCAAACAAGAGCTGAGATGAGCTGAAACTAGCACATTTCATAGCTGCACCCAGTGTATTAGCATGTGCCATGCGGGTTTGTTTTGCTCTGACGCATCCCACGATCCAGACAGAGGAAGCCCGAGACGGAGGTGGGAGAAAAGGGTTTTATTAGGTAAGCGATAACAGCACAAGGTACAGTGAGGTCAATGAGGTGAAATGTCAATCGACCTGGTCCAGGTCTGCAGAGGGAGCACTCTGGGAGGAGGTAGGTCTGGGAGCCGACCCCCTGGAGTGATTAGAGTAGAGAAAAATAAAGAATAAAATCAAATCAAAAAGAGGGTGGGCTGGCGTGGTAAATCCATATGGGAGCGAACCCGTAGCCCGAATGCAGGTCAGAGGGGGGGAGGGGAAGGAGGGAGCATGCAGTGCTTGGGGACGTGACCGTCTCGGGCTTCCTGCCGGATCAACCACAATTCGGAAATTATGGGCCGATCCGGACAGAGGAAGCCCGAGACTGAGGTGGGAGAAAAGGGTTTTATTAGGTAAGCGATAACAGCACATGAGGTCAATGATGTGAAATGTCAATCGACCTGGTCCAGGTCTGCAGAGGGAGCACTCTGGGAGGAGGTAGGCCCGGGAGCCGACCCAAAGCACAAGGCCAAGGCTCTCGGGGCGTTGGAGGCTGCTAGCTTGGGCATGTACGCGTGGACCGCGTCGGATTCCCAGGTCCCTTGGGCCATTATCGCGGAGAGGTCGACCCCCCTCGACGCGCACGCCTGCGCCGCGCCCCTGTGCCGCGCCCCTGCGGAGGCCGTGGAGAGTGTAGGCGTCAGCTCCAGGGACACCGGTTCCACGCAGGGCGGCGCGGACGAGGGGGGTCACGTCGCGAGGAGTGAGGGGGACGCCCGCGCGAGCCAGGAAGGCCGGGGCGGGGGCGGGCATCAGGTCGAGGGCGCGCCTCCAGGTGCGGATGGGGCAGATGGGCGAGCCGGGAATGGCGGGGACGAAGATGGAGACCGCCTGCGTGGCCGAGCGGGTGGTCTTCGATGAGGCGACGCGCAGGCGGAGGCCGCCGGGTACGGGCCGGACATCGTCTCTGCGGAGCGTGTGAGGGCTCCCCCAGGGGGCGTGCGAGGGGGACAGCAAGTTCGACTGGTGCAAGAAACTGAAAAACCCCATCACCGTGGCCGCCCAGGGGGCGACGCCGAGGTGGCCGAGGGTGCGCATGTAGGCGTGCAGGATGGGCAGCATCTCGGGGGTGATGCCGGGGGCGCGTCGACCGGCGTGGCGAAGCGTATCTCGCCCCCGCACCGGACATGTGCCGCAAAGGGGGCGTCGAAGGGCGCAACGTCGCCCCCGCCTCCAGGACCCAGGCGCGCACGCCCGAGAAGGCATTGGTGACCGAGGCCGGGGACGGGAGGACGCGGTGAAGGTGCGCGACGAACTGGCCGACGTCGTAGGGGGCGGGGGCGAGGTGGTCGACCCCGCGCTCGAGGGCTAACTCGATGTATCATCTGGCGTGCCCGTCGCGGTTGCGCCAGGTGCTAGGGGCCAGCACGGCGCGGTGCATCTCCATCAGATGCCGGTGCGCCGCGGGCCCGTAGTCTGCAAGGAATCAAAGATCATGTGTGATTATGCCTTGAGTATGGTGCACCCTAATTCGAGACAGGCATCGAATTTCACATTGGTGGCGGAGGAGGTCGAGGGCGGCAGGGGAGAGGTGGGCGCGGCTGAGGGCATCCGCGAACACCAGCTCGGCGCCCGGCTTGTGCCAGACGACGATGTCAAATGAGCCGCGGGTGGCCAGCAGCCACAGCTCCCGGGCGCACGCGCCCAGGGTAGGGTCGATCGCTTGACCGGTCTGGATGGCGTGGGCGGAGGCCGCGTTGTCGGTGTTGACGATGATCTCGTATCCGCCGGGGGCGGGGGCCCGAGGGACCGGACCGCCAGTGCGAGGTTCAGGGCCTCGAGCTTGTGGATGGTCGGGTACGCCCTCGGAAGTCCGTGTCGTAGCACTCGGAGAAGCAGGTGGTGTCCGAGTAGGCGCCCCCACCGGTGAGGCACGAGTCGCACTCGATTACCCAGCGGGGGCGGCGGCGAGGGGCGAGGAGGCAGACGCCGTTCCCGTCGATCGCGTAGTCGCGGAACCAGCGGACGTCCTTCCTCAGTTCTGGGTCG
This sequence comes from Branchipolynoe longqiensis, assembly GCA_030323885.1. Taxonomy (NCBI): domain Eukaryota; kingdom Metazoa; phylum Annelida; class Polychaeta; order Phyllodocida; family Polynoidae; genus Branchipolynoe; species Branchipolynoe longqiensis. The sequence continues at coordinate 3,125 of JASIRB010000415.1, forward strand.
ACGTCCGCATCGCCCGCAGAGGGGGCGGACCTGAGGCTGCACAGGATCCGCGCCATGAAGGTCCGGCCCGGGGGAAGGCAGGTGCTCACGTGCGCGAGTCGGCCGAGGAGGCGCTGGAGGGCCCTTCTGGTAAGGGTGGGCTGGTCGAGCCAGCGCTCGCACTCGTCGACGACGTCGCGGAGCTTCTGATCGGGAATCCTGAGGGTCATGGCCTCGATGTCGCACTCGATGCCGAGCCATATGAGGCGCACCGCCGGGGGGCAGCACTTGTCGGGGGCAAGGGGGAGGCCAAGCGCCTCGCAGAGCTTGTGGATGCCGTCGAAGGCGCGCATGGCCGCGAGGAAGGTGGCCTCGCACCCGACGAAGTCGTCGACGTAGATGGCGCTGTAGAAGCCGTGCTGCGCCAGTGCCCATACGACTGCCGCGGTGACGCGGACGCAGGCGGCGCCCGAAGTCCTGCAGCCAAAGGGAAGGGCGATGTCTACGTAGGGATGCCCGTCGACGACGATGCCGAAGAGCGTGGTGGAGAGGGGGTCGACGCGGAAGCGAACTAGCTTAAAATTAAGTCGGCCCATCTTGCGTGTGTGGATGCTAGTGGTTTACTTTAGGCGGCTTAAGCACGTCACACGCAGTCGAGCGCTGAGTTTGTTGATTTTACCGGTCGATCAAAAGCACATATTATATAATTTGGTCTATGAAAGAGCTAGCTGTGCACAGATATTTTTTTCATAATTTTTTTTAGGTTTTCACTGCCCAGCAGAAGTCTTGACCGTTCCAAAACAATACGATTCAGTCGATTCAGATCTAGGTCAAACCCACACACTCTTGTGATGACGTCGACTAACCAAAACTGGCACCGGTTTGGATGGTCGCGCTCATGCGCAGATATCGACTTCTGCCTTAAACCGCCCCAAGTACTGCATGTGTGTACTCGACACACTTTCACACCTAGTTCGACTCATCTAGTTTGCCTTATCTAGTTCGGCCTAAAGTTGTGTGTGTGAACAGGGCTATATAGAAAACATGTTTACCAAGAAGTTTATATTAAATTGATATGGTTAGGGTATTCATTCTCATGTATATCTTGTTTTTTCGAGTGTGGGGAATTGTGTTTGTATGTAAATTATGTTAAAACTACCCACATTTTGAACCTCCAATTGTCTGATAAAAAAAGCTGAATGTGGAACTGTACAGATAGATCTGAACTATTTAATAGAAATAAGAGAAATTTAGTTTAAAGTCAATGGAAATGAAATGGATATAACTAAACTGCAGTTCTCCTCTGCATCCCGGTGTGGCGTGCTCAGCCGTGTCCCGTGCTCAGCCGTCTACCTATACTCAAACTCAAGGCATTGTCAATGGTCGTGAGTAATTTTCATACAGAAAATGCAGAACAAGTGAAATATCTCTAAAACCACACCACCTATTAACAAATCGCTTGGTACACATATAGAAAACATCTTCACTAAAAAGATTATATTAAATTTATAAGGTTAGGGTCCTTGATTTCTATCAATTTTGATTAAAACTGATGTTTTGCACTGCGCGTACCGTCAAACTCAAGGCATTGTCAATGGTGGTGAGCAATCTTCATACAGAAAATTCAGGAAAAGTGAAATATCTCTAAAACCACACCACCTAGAAACAAATCGCTTGGTACACATATAGAAAACATCTTTACCAAAAACATTATATTAAATTTATAAGGTTAGTGACTTACGACCATTGATAATGCCTTGAGTTTGAGTATAGGTACACGGCTGAGCACGGGACACGGCTGAGCACGCCACACCGGACCACCTACAGCTATTTTCACAGTACACAGCTAGTAGATGTCAGAACTTTCACTCGGTTCCATTGGTGTGTTACGTTGCGTATGGCACCACCGCGTAAAAGCCTACGGAAGTGCCGGCCTTCTTGTCGGATGTCTGATATGATGGATTCACCTCTCCCTAGCACCTCTCGGGTTGGTGCTGCTCATTCTGGTGAAGTACGCCCGTTATCGAGCCCTGAGGCTGACCGCATTCTGTGAAAGTACAACGTCTGAACACTTTGACTTCTGGATACTGAATGGTTTATTCACGGCCTAGGGCTCGCTCAACCCGCCGGCAAACTTTCTATGACGTCATCTCATTAGCATATTCCTTTGTCTCAAACTCTGCATCTCGTTAACATATATTAGCCACACAGCTATACGTCTATTACGCATATATCACATCCCCCCCTCAAAGTATTTCTGAAACATGAAAGGTTTCAAAATAACCATCAACATACCAAATAACAGTCAAACGAATGCACAATAACATATATGCGTACTTAACTGAAACACAAGTCCTTGTAAATGTCCAAGCGCCGTATGGCACTGAAGACCTTCACTGTCCGGCTGTAATGCCTCACATTGTAAATTGTCCATCACACATTCAATATCAAAACACACAGCTGAAAATATAACTTAATCCTACATGCACATGCTATACGTGTAAACACTCAATCTACACTGAGCTACTACAGGTCTAACCTGCTCGCCGGCCTAATCAGCCGACCTGACCTACTTAGATTAGCCGCACTGTTTACATTCGGCAACGACACTGACCTAGTTTGCGTCTGCCCGACCAGTTCGGGCCGCCCCCCCAAAGGCGCCCTAATAATCTGCACTCGGTTCCGATATAACATATTACCTGACTCGTTCAAAATTTGATATTCTCTCCCAGAAACACCAGTCCAACCCAAAATAACCCCTTTTTTCCATTCCCCAGCATGATTCTTGTATTTTATTTTATCTCCGACTTTCATAGGTTTGTGCGGCTTTCCACACTTCCTGTCATGAAACGCTTTCTGACTTTGCTGCCGTTTTGCCGTCTGGACTTTCTTTGGATTTTGCATTTCGGGCACCAACATTTCTTCCGCCATCGGCAACCTGCCCCTCAACCGTCTGCTCATGAGGAGCTGAGTCGGAGATGCATTCAGGACGGGCAATGGAGTGTTACGATAATTCAGCAAAGCTAACTGAAAATCTGAACCAGTTTTCTCGCACTTCCTTTACATGTCCTTGACCGTTTGCACAAACCGTTCTACCTGCCCATTGCTGTGGGGATACTGTGGACTGGAGTACACGGCCTTAAACCCATAGTGCTGTGTAAACTCCCTATACGCATGGCTCTTAAACTGCGGACCATTGTCCGAAATGACCTGACTAGGAATACTGTGCCTTGCAAAATTATCCTTCAACGCTTCAATAACAGTGACAGATGACGTATCGCCCAACAGCGTCACCTCTGGAATTCTTATGGTTTAACTCAAACAAGTCTACACCTACTTTTTCATACGGCTGACAGGCGATCGGGTGATTTATCAACGGCTCGTTATGCAAATTTTTTCGGTTGATTTGGCAAGTGTCACACCGACTGACTTTATCTTCAATTTGCTTATTCATATTCGGCCAAAACATACAGTCCCGCGCCATCTGCTTGGACTTTGTCACACCCAAGTGTGTCTCATGTAACGCCTCAATCATTTCACTGCGGAGACCCGGAGGAACCACCACCCGATTGCCTTTCATGACCAGATTATTTTCTATCGTTAACTCGTATTTGTGTGGCATGTACTGTCTCAGACATGGCGGTGTCTGTATGCGTGTAGTGTCCCACCCATCTTCAATGTGTGAGATCAGCATGGACATGGATACATCCTTTTCATATTCTCTAACAATCTTACTCAACAAACGTGACGATTGAATGTCCACTGCAGCAACGCAGAACGTGTCATCGAACAGGTTACCATGACCTACTTTGGCACTATGCGCCCTGGACAACGTGTCTGCAAAAAACATCAAAGAACCCTTCACATGACATAGCTGAATATTATAATTTTGCAACCGCATTCGCATTCTCTGCATCTTAGCCGAAAGTTTATGAATTGGTTTCTGCATTATCACCACTAACGGCTTGTGGTCCGTTTGAATCTGAACTTCCTTGCCAAAGATATAGTCATGAAACCTCTGGCATCCGAAACATATGGCGAGCATTTCTTTTTCGATTGGGATTGGCTTGTCATCTTACATCAACACAGCACCTAACCCTGACTGACAAGCATCTACTTGGATAACAATGGGTTTCTTAACATTGTAATATGACAACACAGGAGCAGTTCTTAACTTTTCCTTCAACTTATCAAACGTGCCCTGCTTTTCAGTCTGCCAGTGCCACGCAATGTCCTTAGCCAGGAGCGTGCGTAGTGGTTTCGCTATCTCGGACATGTTGGGTATAAACTTGTGTACATACCCAACCATGGCCAGGAACCTTCGGACGCCTTGTTTGTCACGTGGCTCTGGCATGTCAACTATTGCTTGTATTCTGTCTGGATCAGGCTTCACACCTTGCTGGGTAAGTTGATGACCTACATACTTCACTGTAGTCTTACATAGCAAAGATTTTGTTTCGTTCAATTTAAGGTTAACCGACCTAGCTCGGTCCAACACGGCTCGGAGCCGCTCGTTGTGCTCCTGAACCATTGACCCATATACCAAATATACCGCCGGATCCGGGTCTTGCTCAGCATTGTGGGGGTCGGGCTCTTCAACGGTAAGCTCGTTGACTCTGCCCAGTCTGCTCCTGCAGACCTTACCGAAATGCCCGATCTTCTTGCAGGCTATGCAAGCCTTTCCTTTCGCTGGGCAGACTCCCCGGCGGTGTTCATATCCACAGTTCTGGCAGCAGATCTTGAACTCTCCTGCACCGGCGCCGCCGGCATTCCAAGATGGCGATTTCCAAGATGGCGTCGCCGATGACCGAACCGCCAGTGCATTGGTACGCGCAGTAGCATAGTTCCTTATGAAATCAATCTCCTTACTTTCCACGTCTGACTTGGTGTCCTCCAACAGATCAGAACTGAACTCACTCATTTCACAAATGCTGACACATTTTTCCAACGTTAACTCAGTAGTTTGCAGCAGTTTGTTACGCAAATTCACATTCTGCACACCAGCCACTAACCAATCGCGCAACAGCGACTCCTCCACCGCACCATATTCGCAATCCTTCACCCTGTCTCTCAATGCTGTGATGTACGTAGCCATATTTTCCGTAGACTGATTATGTGTATTAAACTTATATCTTGTGATAATAAGACTGCATTTGCCTACACAATATGTCCGAAATGCCTCCGTGAGTGGCACGATCTTGATCAACGAGCGCGATATCCATATTGGCGAAAACCTTTTGCGCCTCCTCGCCAGCAACGTGAAGAAAGATGCAGCATTGCACTCGTTCTGTCTTCATTATGACACCTGCAGCAGTGGTGTATATGCCATACGCTCTGATCCATGTTTTCCAGTTCGATCTCGCGTTGTGGCTGAGGACAAGCTGACCAGGCGGCCGCAATCCCGGCAACGTATTAGCGGGCGGCATTCTTCCTCATCTGACACCATGTGAAAGTACAACGTCTGAACACTTTGACTTCTAGATACTGAATGGTTTATTCACGGCCTAGGGCTCGCTCAACGCGCCGGCTAAACTTTCCATGACGTCATCTCATTAGCATATTCCTTTGTCTCAAACTCTCCATCTCGTTAACATATATTAGCCACACACCTATACGTTTATTACGCATATATCACAGGTCCCACTGCTTCACTGGTCACAGCTGGTCCAGTGTATTATTAACAACCCTACCCCAACAACATAATTCATAAACTCACAAAACTAACTACACTAGAGTTACATTAGAATATTTCTAACAAACTGACATTTATATATCGCTTGCCTAACTGCAACTGAACATTAAAACTTACTACAACTTTACCAACTGAATACAGAAGATAACTTCTGCTTACATTCTAAATATTATGTAAATACTCACATTGATCTGACTAATATTGATCTAATTATATGACACTACTGTTACCATATCGGTAACTTAGCTTACACATGCTTTTCTGCTCAAGGGGGAACCTCCCCCTGAATGTATTGGGTGTCTGTCCCCGCTGACACTCAAACACATTTTACTAAGTTGCGTTGATTTTTTTGCCCTGTGCCAACAGTTCTTCTACACTGCAGACAGTATGCATGACCTTTTTACTAAGATAAAACAGGAAAACATTTTAGCCTTTTTGAGGGCAGCTGGACTGTACCACCTCATATAGTTTACTAAATAGATTCTATCAATTATTAATAAAACTTTTCTTTTTCTATGGGAATTTGTTTCCCTTGACCACAAATATATGATTGTGAGCTTTCTAATTTAATGAGTGTCTATTGGCACATAATTGATTGTCTGCTTTTACATGTAAAAGCGATGGTTTGAACAAAAAACAAACATTTCTCGCCGTGAATATGGCCTATGCTGCCGACACGGTGTAAAACAACCACCAATCAATCAATCAATGTTACCATATTGCTTTGGAACTTTTGGGTTACAGAATTTCATTGTGTTACATGCTGCAAATTGTGTATTCAATAGTTATTGTAACCTCCTTCTATATATCATTTGTGTAAATAACCCTGAATTGAAAAATGGCTGGAAGACCAGTGCTTCAGCGCTGACAAAAGACTTATTCAGCAGAATAAACATATTTACAACCAAAAAAAAGAATCCGGCTCTAGGCACAATATTTCCCATATCCATCCCCCCTCCCATAGCAATATCAACTTCATGAAAGTTGCATCGTCGGATGGTTTTGAATGTCTAGCTTCTTATTATTTAGATAACTGAGTGTTATAAACTTATAATCTACCTTACTTTAGTTTCAAGTACTGTTTATTTTAAACGGCTAAGTTTTGAGATATTTAAAGTGCAAACATGTCAAATTATTTTGGCATGCAAAACTCTGACACCATAGGCTTTAGCATTAACAGGTTCTATTAAATTGCCTCACTTTTCCCTTATATGTAGTAGAATAAATTCTAGATTAATGGTTTGGTTTTGAAAATGTGATACTTCATCGGACTATGCAGCTTTCACGAAAGGGTTGTTAATGAGAATAACAGCCTCCCAGGTTGGTGCCGATGATTTGAGTGTTAACGTGCCATATCATGCGATTGACAAATACCGAAAGAATCCAACCATTGTGAATCATCTATATCTTAGCCTGGTCCCCAAGCGCTCTGAAAGTATGGCACACTACTGCCTATGGGTTGCACACATCCAAACAGTCTTGCCTGGTCCTCCTGGCTTCTGCGTCCCTCACACACTATTCAATACTGGTTCCATAGATCCATATAGATTAGCCTGGTCCTCTTGCCTTCTACTATTATAATACATTGCTGATTAATGATTACACAACCTGGAACTATAGCCTTCTACCAGTATAAAGCACTACCTGCAACTGGTTACACAGATCCATTTACCTTAATTTAGTCCCTTGTATTCTTCAATCCTAAAGCCCCAGTCAGACCTCACCGGATTGAGGAAACAGACAAACCGGACGCTGTCCGGTGAAATACGGCAATGTACGGTTTATATATGGTACCCATCCGGCGTGACTGTTCTATCTCCGGTGGTGTCTGGCGGTGTCTGGTACAAGTTTTGAACATGCACAAAACTTGTACCGGACACCGCTAGACTGACGTGTACGGTTGATGTCTGTTTTGTCCGTTTCATGTCCTATACCCATCCGTTACATCTCCGGTTTGCTTCCTGCAGTGTCCGTTGACGGTGCTGCGGGAATTCGGTCTGTCGGTTTTCGGCATGTCCATGATCAGTCCGGTAGGTGTCCGGTTGGTGTCTGGTTGGTGTCCGGTCCGTCCATTTGACATTCTGTTGCCGTCCGGTTCTCACCTGGTTCTCGTCTGGTGGCTATTCGTTAATGTGCGTTCCTTGTCCGTTTATCATTTGTTTCATCCGGTACATTTTGGTACATTTTGACACCAGACACTAATGGACTAGACAATTCTTTGTCCGGTGGTGTCCGGTATTCAGTCCGGTAAGGTCTGACTGGGCCTCAACACATAACAGACTTTTTGTTGTACAGATTCATATATATGTACATATATATATTAGCCTGGTCTCATTGCCTTCTGGAAGTCTGACACAATATTCAGTACCAGTAGCACATTTCCATATATCTTAGCCAGGTTCCCCTGCTTTCTACCGATTTGTAGTTGCACAAATCCATAAATCTTATCCTGGTACTCTAGCCTCCGACACATATATTACACTATCAACTACTGGTTTCACAGGTCCATATATCGTCAGCTGGTTCCCTTGTCTTCTGCAAGCATAAGATACTACTGACTAATGGTTGCATAGATCCATATATCTTAACCTGGTCCACTTGTCTTCTGCAAGCATGACACATGACTGACGGTTGGTTGCACAGATCCATATTTTCATGAGTTAAGGTGAACAGAGTAAAGGGCCTGTCACACATACGTTACTGAAGGTAGTTGAACATAGATAGAATAACGTGGGTGAAACGTGGGTGAAACGTTCTGTCACTACCTTAAAATACGTTAAGGTATGGCAGCTTTTGGTTGATGACCCACCTAATGGTACGGATAAATAATCTACAGTACAGATCCTGATACATTACGGATCCCAGTACGTCCAACTACATTCAACTACTTTCAACAATGTTACCCTCCACTATGTTCAAATACGTTCAACTTTGTCCACTAATGGCTATGTGACCATGGCAGAACGGCCAAGGTTTTGGCTGGGTCAAAGTATGCTAGGGTACGCTAGAGCATGCTAGAGTACATTAAGAAGTATACTAGAGTATGCTAGAGTAAGCTAGAATACGTTATCATCACAGAGGATATGTCTGCCTCAAATGTAGTGCTCTTTTGAACATGTCCAAAGCTTAAATCGGAACTCACGGCCCACAGACGTTATTATCACGTTATCATCACATTATCATCATGGAGAAGTATGGATGCCGGTACATTGCACTACATTGAATTACGTTGAACTACATTAGCCTCCACTACGTTCAACTACGTCCACTAACATATGTGTGACCGGCCCTTCAGACACTATTGGTATGCATGTTTAGATGAGGTTTATAGGAACCAAAGCTCTGACCAATGATTATAGAAAAGATTCACCCCTATCCATTATAGTGGTTGTTGTAGTTACGGTGGTGGCAGTGGTGCGGCGATGGTGACGTGGTAGTGGGAGTGGTGGTGGTGACAGCGGTTGTGACCGTTGTGGTGTTGATGGTGGCTGCATGTGGTGGTAGTAGTAACAGTGGTGGCGGTGACTGTGGTGATGGCAGTGGTGGTGGTGGTAGTTGTGGTGGTGGGGGGAAGTGGAATTGGTGGTGGTCGTTGAAGTGACGGTGGTGGTGGCAGACTGGTGGTGGTGGTGACAGTGGCACTGGTGGGGTAGGGAGAGTGGCAGGGGTGGTGACAGTGGTAGGGCGGTAGTTGCAGTGGTAGTGGCAGTGGTGGTGGTGGCAGTAGGTCAACGGTGGAAAGCGTCATCGGGCCGACGTTGTTTTGTCCAACCCCCCGCCGTCGCCTCGACGGCAGCTGCCGCCGTAGGCCCGACGGCGGCAGCCGCCGTAGGCCCGACGGTGTCTGCCGCTGTAGGCCCGACACAATATATTTATTCCAAATTAATAGAAAACCTTATAAATTTAATATAATCTTTTTGGTTAAGATGTTTTCTATATGTGTACCAAGCGATTTGTTTTTAAATACAGAAAAAGTGAAATATGTCTACAACCACACCACGTAGAAACAAATCGCTTGGTACACATATAGACAACATCGTTACCAAAAAGATTATATTAAATTTATAAGGTTAGGGTTCTTGATATCTATTAATTTTGAATTTTGAATAAAAGTAATATTTTGCACCTGTACGTATTGACACTATAGTGACAGTGTCTTCTCGGAAAAAAACAAGATGGTGGTCCTTCGTCAACATTCCGTACTGGGTAATTCAAATCGTATTAACACAAATAATTCCATTAATACATCGTAATAAATTACAAAACTTTCACAAAATAATCTAAACATAATGATAAACAAACCTGTTAAATAATTCCTTAAAATTCCTCTGATTTTTGGAGTTATTTGTAGAAAAAGAACGCTGCTCAATGATCGCACGTGTTCCGGTGGCGACTCGAGCCGAACCATCAACAAACCGTACCCGATAATTCAAATCGTATTAACACGAATAATTCCATTAATACGTCGTAATAAATTACAAAACTTTTACAAAATAATCTAAACATATTAATAAACAAACCTGTTAAATTATTCCTTAAAATTCCTGTGGCCCGATGGTGGCCCGACGGTGGCTCGAATGTGGAAAATGAATGCAAACCAGCGGCGGGCTACTGCCGTAGGCCCGACGGTGGCCCGACGGTGGCTCAAAAGTGGAAAGGGATTGAAATTAAACCTAGTATATCATAATGCATACCATATAAACTTAGCACATAACATTGCATATTCACAATCTAGTCCTAATGATAACAAAGAAATAATACAAGTAACAACCCAGAACCATATAAAGAATCACCCCCCCAAATTTGACAACTAAACATGGCCATGATCAACAAACGCGTAACATTGCATATTGCACTACCCATAGCATCTACTGCTGTGAACATTTGTCATTTGCTAATTAATGACATACAGCCTAACTCAGATAGGCAGAGACTAATAATCTGTCAGACCGAATCTCATTCTACAAACATTTAGTCAAGAGTATTCTTGAACCATTTTAGATTATTTTACTCAGAGAACTTGGATCATCATATGCTATTGGATCCTGAGTCTGAACATCATTTCATGAACCCTTACTCAATTGTGTTTGCATTTGTATGAACCCTTGTCTAATGTCATCTTGATTCACTGTATGCTATTGTGACTCATTGTATGTTATCGTAATTATTAACTCATTGCACACGCTTGTAGTCAATTGTATACTACCGTAAAATATTGTAGCCTGAGTTCACTGTATGTGATTGTAGTCATCTATTGTATGTAGACGCTGAACAACTCAACTAGCACCTAGTAACCTGCAAAACCCATTGTGTACACAAGAACCTAGAATATTCTTAAAGCTAATGGTTACAACCACCAACACCAGAAAGTTCCTTTTAGGAAAGTCCATGCAAAACCCACACATGTCTAAAAACAGTACAACCCTCTCAATCCTACCATTTAGTAACATCACAAATGTTGAATTGCACACAAGATTTGAAACTGCTGAAAGTTACATTAAGTCCTGCCTAAATGACAACAAATTTCTTAACTATATTAATTCACTGGTGCGTGACAACTTACTAACAAACAACTGCAAATATTATACCTGTGAAGAGCTTTGTAAGATAAACAGGAATAACAAGCCAGAAAACAGTTTCAAACTAATTCATCATAATATCAGGAGTTTAGACCTTCACTTTGGGGAACTTCTAGCATTAATCTCATCACTAGGTGATAACTTAGATCTGATAGCACTCTCTGAAATAGGAACCAAAAACATACTAAATAGAGAAAAGGAACTGAACAAACTTGGATATGAATTTAAACACAAATCACCTAGACTCTCTAGAGGAGGAGTAGGCCTAATATACAAGAATATATATAAAGTAATTGACAGAGATGACCTAATCATCGAGCCCCAACAGATCAATAACCAAAACTTAGAAATAGAAAACATATGGCTTGAAACTAACTTTCCAAATAAAAAGGATGACTACCCCAGACAGCACACAGTCGTCGGCCCGACGGCGGCCCGACGGCGGCCGCTCCGGCGGCCCGACGGTGGAAAACGCCGTCGGGCCGACGTTGTTCTGTCCAACCTCCCGCCGTCGGGGCGACGGCGGCTGCCGCCGTCGGGCCGACGGCAGCAGCCGCCGTCGACCCGACGCCGTCGGGGCGATGGCGGCTGCTGCCGTCGGCCCAACGGCGACAAAAGCCGTCGGGCCGACGTTGTTTTGTCCAACCATCCACCGTCGACTCGACGGCGGCTGCCGCCGTCGGGGCGACGGCGACAAACGCCGTCGGGTCGACGTTGTTTTGTCCAACCATACACCGTCGACTCGACGGCGGCTGCCGCCGTCGAGTCGACGGCGACAAACGCCGTCGGGCCGACAAGCCGAGAAGACACTGTCACTGTAAAAATATTAGTTTTATTCAAAATTAATAGAAATCGAGATCCCATACCATATAAATTTAATATAGTCTGTACGTATTGACACTATAGTGACAGTGTCGTTCAGGGTAATTCAAATCGTATTAACACGAATAATTCCATTAATACTTCGTAACAAATTACAAAACTTTTACAAAATAATCTAAACATATTAATAAACAAACCTGGTAAATGATTCCTTAAAATTCCTGGGATTTCTGGAGTTACTGGTAGAAAAAGAACACTGATCAACAATCGCACGTGTTCCGGTGGCGATTCGAAGTAAACAAACCGTATCGGATAATTCAAATCGAATTAACACGAATAATTCCATTAATAATTCGTAATAAATTACAAAACTTTTACAAAATAATCTAAGCATATTAATAAACAAACCTGGTAAATGATTCCTTAAAATTCCTGGTATTTCCGGAGTTACTGGTAGAAAAAGAACACTGATCAACAATCGCACATGGTCCGCGGGCGACTCGAGCCGGAATGCAAATTTAAAGAACTGCGCATGCGCGGCCCACCACGTCGGCTCGACGGTGGCTCGACGGTGGACGAGACGTGGAAAATGAATGCAAACCTGCGGCGGCCCACCACCGTCGAGCCGACGATGGCCCAACGGTGAATCAAAAGTGGAAAGGGATTGAACCCTAACGTCGGAACACCACCGTCGGGCCGACGGTGGCTCGACGGTGAATCTAAAGTGCAAAAAGGATTGAACCCTAACGTCGGAACACCACCGTCGGGCCGACGATGGCCCGACGGTATACCAAGTGTGGAAAATGAATGCAAACCTACAGCGGCCCACGACCGTCGGGCCGACGATGGCCCGACGGTGAATCAAATCCGGAAATGTGGAAAATGAATGCAAACCTGCGTCGGAAATCCACCGGCGGCCCGACGGTGGCCCGACGGTGGCCCAAGTGTGGAAAATGAATGCAGGTGGCCCGACGGTGGCTCAAAAGTGGAAAGGGATTGATACCCAACGTCGGAACACCACCGTCGGGCCGACGATGGCCCGACGGTGAATCAAAAGTGGAAAGGGATTGATTCCTAACGTCGGAAATCCACCGGCGGCCCGACGGCGGCCCGACGGTGGAAAGTCGATCGCGACGGTGCGACCAATAGCCGACGTCGGCCCGACGGCTGTGTGCTATCTGGGACATAATAGGGGTCATCTATAAACACCCAGGCAGTAGTGTTGAATGCCTCAAACACTTCACTGAACAACTTGAAAACAACATGAAGAAAATTAATTTGGAAAACAAAAAGTGCATAATAACAGGGGACCTAAACATTGATGGACTAAAAATAAAACAGAATAACCATGTCAATAACTTCTTTAGAACAGTACTTGAGCAAAACTTCATCCCCACCATCACATTACCAACCAGAATAGTAGACTACCAAATTTCACTTATTGGTCATATACTAATAAATGCCAATGTAATAAAAAGTAATCAGAATATATCCACAGGAAATATTTACTGCGATATCACTGACCATCTACCCAACTTTATAACAATTCAATCTCACAACCCCATTAAAAAACAGGACAGACCCATTATTAGAATATTTGGGGAGAAAAACATGGCTAAATTCAAAGACCTTATTGAAACCTCAGACTGGAAAGAATACTACAAAGCAACTGAAGTAAACAACGCCCTAACCATCTTCTACCAGATTTATAACACAGCATTTAATGCAGCTTTCCCACTAACAAAACTATCAAGACAAAGAGCAAAAGATAAAAGATGGATCACATCAAGCCTTAAAACTTGTATAGCAGTAAAAGAGAGATACTTCAAAACATACAAACTCAACCCAACAGCTGAAAACCGAATAAAACACACAAAATATAAGAATATACTAATCACTTGTCTACGATCAGCAGAGGAAGGCTACTATAAAGAACTAGTCAGTAACGAGAAGCAAAATCTTTATACGCTCTGGAAAATCTTTGGAGACATCATCAACCCACATAAAGCAAAAATGAAAAATCAAATTGACAAGCTAATCTATAACAATAAAACAATGACAAACAATGAAGATATCGCCAGCACATTAAATGAACACTTCTGTTCAATTGGTGAAAAACTTGCAGCAAAACACACCAGTAATAGTATAGCACACAAGCAATATCTTAAACACCCAAATTCACATAGTTTTTTTCTTAGTCCCACCAATGAACAAGAAACCCTAGAAGAAATAAAGAAACTAAATCCTAATAAGTCAAGCGGACATGACAATATCTCGCCAAAAATAATCAAAGAGTGTGACACTCTACTCGCACCATCTATCTCCCACATAATAAACCTATCATTTGCAAATGCTACTGTTCCTGAAAATCTCAAAGTTGCAAAAGTAATACCCATCCATAAGAAAAATGAGAAATACCTAGTTGATAACTACAGGCCAATCAGCCTACTCAGTACCCTAGACAAATTAATGGAAAAACTAATGTACAAAAGAGTTTACCAATTTCTTAACAAATACAAAATATTATACAAATACCAATTTGGATTTAGAGAGAATCACTCAGCAATAATGGCTCTGACTGAAATCTTAGACAACATACTACAAGACCTTGAAAATGGGAAACATGTTGCAGGAGTCTACTTAGATCTGAGCAAAGCATTTGATACCGTAGACCATGACATCCTACTCTCAAAACTTAGGCACAACGGAATTCGAGGCCAGGGACTTAAATGGTTTGAGAGTTACCTAAGCAATAGAAAGCAATTTACATACATAAACGGTAAACGATCCAAGCTAAACTCAATCAGCAATGGTGTCCCCCAAGGTTCTGTCCTGGGACCTCTCCTATTTTTGATCTACACAAATGATATAGTCAACTGTACAAAACAAGATGTCAAAACAAGGTTATTTGCAGATGATACCAATGGCTTCATAACCTCAAATTCACCCAAACAACAAAAACATTCAATTAAAACATTCCTTTCAGACATATTTACATTGTGCAATGATAACAAATTAACAGTAAACCTGAACAAAACATGCTACACAATATTTAAAAGCAGAAGTACAACCATTCCTGATTACCTAAACAACATAAAGATAAACAATAACACAATAAAGAGAGTCCCTTCTGTGAAATATCTAGGTATAATTCTAGATGAGAACCTCAACTGGGATGAACATATTGATGACTTAAATAATTCAATAATTAAAACGGCTAACTCATTTAAAATAATCAGACGACGGGTACATGAGGAAAATAAAAAATTACTATACTATGCATACGTTTACTCCAAAATCCAGTGTGGTATAGAGGTGTATGGGAGAGCCAAATCATCAACCCTAAAAAAGATACAGACACAACAAAACAGAGCCTTGAAAATACTGTATAGCAAAGACTATCTCACCCCAACTAAATCACTTCATAAAGACCTGGACTTACTTATGGTAACTGACATTTATAAAATATACATTGCAAAATTTGTTTACAAGCAAAAGAATGGCCTCCTCCCTGAAATATTTGATAATCTCTTCAAAGAAAACAATCAGGTCCATTCCCATAACACACGACAGATAAATAACATACATCATAAACACACTAGAAACAAATATGGCAAAATAACAACTGAAAACCAAGGAACCAATATCTGGAACTCAATACCAGTAGAGATTAGAAACCTTCAAACTTTGAAAAACTTCTGTAAAAAACTAAAGATAAGCTATCTCAATGCATACTAAATCGATTACCAGTAAAGAATATATATAATACCCCTATTAACATACATGCAAAATAACTACTGATACTGCATGTAAGTACATGAATCCATGACACAATATCCATATAATATTCCTATCATTACTTTGTTTCTTACTAACTGTGAAGAGACGCATCAGTAGCTCATCATAATCATTAGTTAAAAATGTAGCTTAAGTTTAATAATTTGTTATTGTCATCACTTGTTCATTCACATCATGGAGACCAGCTAGATAAGCATCGCTTTTCTGGGATCCTTTCTGTCTGTAAGGAATTTGTATGCATTTATTGTATCGCCTCAATTTATTGTAAACATACCTTGCAGAGAGTTAAAATAAAAGAATTGATTGATTGATTGAACCCTAACGTCGGAATGCCACCGTCGGCCCGACGGTGGCCCGACGGTGGAAAGTCGGTGGCGACGGTGCGACCAATAGTCGACGTCGGGCCGACGGCTGTGTGCTATCTGGGATGAACAAAGAGATGGCAGTGTAAACAAATGAATTTGTTCAAGGTTTGATTCCAATGTTTATCTTAATTCATGGATTGGCGTTTACGTGGTTTTGTGCCTGAACTCTTTATGTGTATATATACGTACATATATTTCCATGGAGTTCTCGACACACCATAGTTACTTCTAGTCACCATAGTTGCTTTTACCTACATATGTATTCCCACCTCCTTACAAAACCATTTTCTCCCATAACTTGACCATTACTATGTAAAATAAAAGAATCAAATAAAAAAGCACACACATTACAAAGCAATAATAAAATTAATAACTATTTTACAACAACTGTTATATTTTAGTTATACTAGACTTACTTGTAAGTTGTGGTATTACTAAGATTTTTACGAATCTACAAATACGAAGGTAAGGAGCAGGGGAGAGGTCAAGCCCGAGCCGGGTCGGAAGTAGCCTCAGTATTCAAAGTTGGAGGAAACAAAAAAACCTACTAATTTTCTTTTCAGGAAACCTACCCCCCCCCCAGACCCTGTATTTTTCTGAATTCTTATATTTATATACTCGAGTCTTACTTTAACTAAATGGTGAGGGTGGGTGGGCACCTGCTCCTTGTGAAAGTACGACGTCTGAACACTTTGACTTCTGGATACTGAATGGTTTATTCACGGCCTAGGGCTCGCTTGGCCCGCCGGGTAAACTTTCCATGACGTCATCTCATTAGCATATTCCTTTGTTCCAAACTCTGCATCTCGTTAACATCTATTAGCCACACACCTATACGTCTATTACGCATATATCGAATCCCCCCTCAAAGTATTTCTGAAACATGAAATATTTCAAAATAACAATGACAATAACCAACATACTAGTCATACGAATGCACAATAACATATATGCATACTTAACTTAAAGTTGCATAGTCCGATGGTTTAGAATTTCTGTATTTTTTCTGAGATAAATATGTTAGATCGATCACTAGTATCTACTTTACATTAGTTCAAAGTTACTTTTATTTTAAATGGCAAACTTTTGGGATATTTTGAATGCAAACATGGAAAATTAGTTTTGGCAAGCTTGCCAAAACTCTGACACCATAGATTTCTGCAGTAACAGGTTCTGTTAAATTGACTCAGTATTGCCTTCTATGCAGAAACAAATGCTTAGTAAGTGCATCAGTATGTAAGTTAGATATGCAAAATCAAATCTAGATAATTGGTTTGATTTTGAAAATTTGATATTTAATCGGACTATGCAACTTTAAACACAAGGCCTTGCAAATGTCTGAGCGCCCAATGCACTGAAGTCCTCAACTGTCCGGCCGTAATGCCTGATGTCAGAAAGTGTCCATCACAGATCATATAAGAACGAAGATAGCTGAAAATATAACTTAAACCTACATGCACATCTTATACGTGTACCCACTCAAGCTACACTGACCCACTACAGGTCTAACCTGCTCGCCGGCCTTATCAGCCGACCTGACCTACTTAGATTAGCCGTACTGTTTACATTCGGCTCTGATGCTGACTCAGTTCGAGTCTGCCCGACCAGTTCGGGTCGTCCCCCCACAGGCGCCCTAATAATCTGCACCCGGTTACGATATAACATATTACCTGACTCGTTCAGAATTTGATATTCTCTCCAAGAAACTCCAGTCCGTCCCAAAATAACCCCTTTTTTCCATTCCCCAAAATGATTTTTGTACTTTATCTTATCTCTGACTTTCATAGGTTTGTGCGGCTTACCACACTTCCGGTCATGAAACGCTTTCTGACTTCGCTGCCGTTTAGCTGTCATGCATCTCTTTGGATTTTGCGTTTCGGGCACCAAAATCTCCTCCGCCATAGGCAACCTGCCCCTCAACCTCCTGCTCATGAGCAGCTGCGCCGGAGATGCATTTAGGACGGCCGACGGAGTATTACGATAATTTAGCAAAGCTAACTGAAAATCAGACCCAGTCTTCTCGCACTTCTTTAACATGTCCTTGACTGTCTGCACAAACCGTTCCACCCGCCCATTGCTATGAGGATACTGTGGACTGGAATACATGGCCTTAAACCCATAGTGTATCGCAAACTCCCTATACTCATGGCTCTTAAACTGTGGACCATTGTCCGAAACGACCTGACTAGGAATATTGTGTCTTGCAAAATTATCCTTCAACGCATCAATAACAGTGACGGACGACGTATCGCCCAACAGCGTCACCTCTGGATACTTTGTGTAGTAATCTACAGTTATCAGGTAATTTTTATGATCTAATTCAAACAAATCGGCACCAACTTTTTCATACGGTTGACAGGCGATCGGGTGATTTATCAAGGGCTCGTTATACAAATTCTTTCGGTTGTTTTGGCAAGTGTCACACCGACTGACCGTATCTTCAATTTGCTTATTCATATTCGGCCAAAACATACAGTCACGCGCCAACTGTTTGGACTTTGTCACACCTAGGGGTGTCTCATGTAACGCCTCTATCATTTCACCACGAAGACCCGGAGGAACCACCACCCGATTGCCGTTCATTACAAGATTGTTTTATATCATTAAGTCGTGTTTGTATGGGATGTACTGTCTCAGACACGGTGGTGTCTGTATGCGTGTAGTGTCCCACCCATCTTCAATGTGGGATATCAACATGGACATGGATACATCCTTCTCATACTCATTGACAATCTTACTCAACAAACTCGACGACTGCATGTCCACTGCGGCAATGCAGAACGTGTCATCGAACAGGATATCATGACCTACTTTGATGTTATGCGCCCTGGACAACGTGTCTGCAAAAAACATCAAAGAACCCTTCACATGACATAGCTGAATATTATAATTTTGCAATTGCATCCGCATCCTTTGCATTTTAGCCGAAAGTTTATGAATTGGCTTCTGCATTATCGCCACCAAGAGCTTATGGTCCGTTTGAATTTGAACTTCCTTGCCAAAGATATACTCATGAAACCTCTGGCATCTGAAACATATGGCGAGCATCTCTTTTTCTATAGTGGCATAACCACACTGCGCTGAGCTAAGCGCACAAGATGCGAGTGTGATTGGCTTGTCATCCTGCATCAACACGGCACCTAAACCTGACTGACAAGCATCTACCTGAATGACAATGGGTTTCTTAACATTGTAATACGCTAACACAGGAGCAGTTCTCAACTTCTCCTTCAACTTATCAAACGCGCCCTGCTGTTCGCTCTGCCAGTGCCATGCCACGTCCTTAGCAAGGAGCATGTGTAGTGGTTTAGCTATCTCGGACATGTTGGGTATGAACTTGTGTACATATCCAACCATGCCCAGGAACCTTTGGACACAGGAACTTGTTTGTCACGCGGCTCTGGCATGTCAACTATTGCTTGTATTCTGTCTGGATCCGGCCTCACACCCTGCTTGGTAAGTTGATGACCTACATATTTCACTGTAGTTTTACATAGCAAAGACTTAGCATCGTTTAATTTCAGATTAACCGACCTAGCTCGGTCCAACACTGCTCGGACCCGCTCGTTGTGCTCCTCAACCGTTGACCCATATACCAAAATATCGTCCGTGACTATCCCGATACCGGGTATATCGCCCATGACATGGTGCATTTCCTGAATAAAAATGTCACCGGCTGTTTTGATGCCAAAAGGCAAGCAGGTATACCTGTACCGGCCCCACGGAGTATTGAACGTGCACAAACGTGAACTTTCGTCATCCAATTCTATCTGCCAATACCCTGTCTTTGCATCTAAAACTGAAAAATACTTTGCATCGGCCGTTTTGGCAATAATTTTGTCAATTGTTTTGGTCGGAAAAGGCCCTCTCTTAATCACCTTGTTCAACTTAGTCGGATCCAGACAAATCCTGATCTTGTTTTTTTTTTTTTACGATAGTTATAGAATTAACCCACTCGTAGGTTCATCCTGTTCAACTATGACACCTAACTCAATCATGCGATCAAGCTCACTTCATACTTTACTCTGAATGGCAAACGGAATCCGTCTAGGCGGATCAATGACAGGTTGAACAGATTTATCGACATGAATGATAGCATTTGCCTTGATCAACCCCAAACCCTGAAACACATCTTTGTATTCGCTTACCAGCTTCTCCGCCTGAGCGCTGGGACTGTTCGTCGGCTCGGAAATGTTCGTCGGCACAGCGCAGTGCACCTCATCCACACGCACCAGCAGGTTCAAAGTCACACAAGCCTGCTTTCCCAAAATAGGCTGACAATCCGGTACCACTTGGAACTTAAGCACTCTGTAGTTGACATCGAGCAGTGCCTCCCCGTCAGGAGTGATCCGATGACCCGAGAACGTCACCAACGAACACCTGGTGTTCGTCAGCCTCCCCGGAGCAACTCTGTCGAAGACGTACCTCGGCAGCACGTTCGCCTCCGAACCGGTGTCGAGCTTGAACTTGACAGGACAACCGTTCACCCGAACGATCGTGTGCCACAGCTCGGCATCCTGACCGGCACCACGGTCAACGGCACCGACGAACAGATCCGTTGACAGCACGTTGACCTCCGCCGGATCCGGGACTTGCTCAGCATTGTGAGGGTCAGGTTCTTCCATGGTAAGTTTGTTGACCTTGCCCAGCCTGCTCCTGCAGACCTTACAGAAGTGCCCGATCTCCTTACGGTGTTCATATCCACAGTGTTCATATCCACAATTCTGGCAGCGGATCTTGAACTCTCCAGCACCGGTGCCGCCCGCATTCCAAGATGGCAATTTCCAAGATGGCGTCACTGATGACCGAACTGCCTGTGCACCGGTACGCACATTAGCATAGTTCCAAATGAAATCAACCTCCTTACTTTCCACGTCTGATTTGGTGTCCTCCAACAGATCTGAACTAAATTCACTCATTTCACACATACTAACACATTTTGCCAACGTTAACTCCATAGTTTGAAGCAGTTTGTTCCAAAAGTTCACACTCTTTACGCCAGCCACTATCCGATCGCGCAACAGTGACTCCTCCACCGTACCATATTCACAATCCTTCACCTTGTCTCTCAACGCCGTGATGTATGTAGCCATATTTTCCGTAGCCTGATTATGTGAATTAAACTTATATTATATCGTGTGATAATGAGACTGCATTTACTGACACAGTAAATCCGAAACGCTTCCGTAAGCGGCACGATCTTATCTTGATCAGCGAGAGCGATATCCATATTGGCGAAAACCTTTTGAGCCTCCTCGCCAGCAATGTGAAGAAAGATGCTGCATTGCACTCGTTCCGTCTTCAATACGACACCTGCCGCAGTAGCATAAATATCATATGCTCTGATCCATGTTTTCCAGGTCCATCTCGCATTGTGGCTGAGGACAAGCTGACCAGGCGGCTGCAAACCCGGCAACGTATTAGCGGGCGGCATCCTTCCTCATCTGACACCATGTGAAAGTATGACGTCTGAACACTTTGACTTCTGGATACTGAATGGTTTATTCACGGCCTAGGGCTTGCTTGGCCCGCCGGCTAAACTTTCCATGACGTCATCTCATTAGCATATTTCTTTGTTCCAAACTCTGCATTTTGTTAACATATATTAGCCACACACCTATACGTCTATTACGCA
>JASIRB010002387.1:0-57144 GCA_030323885.1 Branchipolynoe longqiensis
CTCCACACACTCCCTGACACTACCGTCCTCCACACACTCCCTAACACCAACCTCCTCCACACACTCCCGGACACTACCCTCCTCCACACACACCCTGACACTCCCCTCCTCCACACACTCCCTGACACTACCCTCCTCCACACACACTCCCTAACACTACCCTCCTCCACAGACTCCCTGACACTACCCTCCTCCACACATGCCCTGACACCACCCTCCTCCACACACTCCCTAACACTACCCTCCTCCACACACACTCCCTAACACTACCCTCCTCCACAGACTCCCTGACACTACCCTCCTCCACACATGCCCTGACACTACCCTCCTCCACACACTCCCTAACACTACCATCCTCCACACACACTCCCTGACACTACCCTCCTCCACACACACTCCCTAACACTACCCTCCTCCACAGACTCCCTGACACTACCCTCCTACACACATGCCCTCACACCACCCTCCTCCACACACTCCCTAACGCTACCCTCCTCCACACACACTCCCTAACACTACCCTCCTCCACAGACTCCCTGACACTACCCTCCTCCACACATGCCCTAACACTACCCTCCTCCACAACACTCCCTGACACTACCGTCCTTCAGACACACACTCCCTGACACTACCCTCCTCCACACACTCCCTGACACTACCCTCCTTCAAACACACTCCCTAACACTACCCTCCTCCACACACACTCCCTAACACTACCCTCCTCCACACATGCCCTGACACTATCCTCCTCCACACACACTCCCTGACACCACCCTCCTCCACACACTCCCTGACACTACCCTCCTCCACACACTCCCTGACACTACCCTCCTCCACAACACTCCCTGACACTACCGTCCTTCAGACACACACTCCCTAACACTACCCTCCTCCACACACACCCTAACACTGCCCTCCTCCACCCACTCCCAGACACTACCCTCCTCCACACACTCCCCCCCAACACCTGACACTACCTTCACCACACACATCCCTCACACAACCCTCCCCCACACACTCCCTAACGCTACCCTCCTCCACACACACTCCCTAACACTACCCTCCTCACACAACTCCCTGACACTAACCCTCCTCCACACATGCCCTAACACTACCCTCCTCCACAACACTCCTGACACTACCGTCCTCAGCACACACTCCCTAACACTACCCTCCTCCACACATCCCTGCCACTACCCTCCTTCAAACACACTCCCTAACACTACCCTCCTCCACACACACTCCCCTAACACTAACCCCCTCCTCCACACATGCCCTGACACTACCCCCTCCACACACACTCCCTGACACTACCCTCCTCCACACATGCCCTGACACTACCCTCCTCCACAACACTCCCTGACACTACCGTCCTTCAGACACACACTCCCTGACACTACCCTCCTCCTCACACTCCCTAACACTACCCTCCTCCACACACTCCCTGAAACTACCCTCCTCCACACACTCCCTGACACTACCCTCCTCCACACTCCCTGACACTACCCGGCACACACAGTCCCTGACCCTACCCTCCTCCACACACTCCTAACACCACCCTCCTCCACACATTCCCTGACACTACCCTCCTTCACACACTCCCTAACACTACCCTCCTCCACAACACTCCCTACACTACTCCTCCCCACACACACTCCCTGACACTACCCTCCTCCACACACTCCCTGACACTACCCTCCTCCACACACTCCCTGACACTACCCTCCTCCACACACTCCCTGACACTACCCTCCTCCACACACACTCCCTGACACTACCCTCCTCCACACACTCCCTGACACTACCCTCCTCCACACACACTCCCTGACACTACCCTCCTCCACACACACTCCCTGACACTACCCTCCTCCACACACTCCCTGACACTACCCTCCTCCACAACACTCCCTGACACTACCGTCCTTCAGACACACACTCCCTAACACTACCCTCCTCCACACACTCCCTAACACTACCATCCTCCACACACACTCCCTGACACTACCCTCCTCCACACACACTCCCTAACACTACCCTCCTCCACAGACTCCCTGACACTACCCTCCTCCACACATGCCCTCACACCACCCTCCTCCACACACTCCCTAACGCTACCCTCCTCCACACACACTCCCTAACACTACCCTCCTCCACAGACTCCCTGACACTACCCTCCTCCACACATGCCCTAACACTACCCTCCTCCACAACACTCCCTGACACTACCGTCCTTCAGACACACACTCCCTGACACTACCCTCCTCCACACACACTCCCTAACACTACCCTCCTCCACACATGCCCTGACACTATCCTCCTCCCACACACTCCCTACAAACCCTCCTCCACACACCCCTGACACTACCCCCTCCACACACCCTGACACTACCCTCCTCCACACACTCCCTGACACTACCGTCCTTCAGACACACACTCCCTAACACTACCCTCCTCCACAGACTCCCTGACACTACCCTCCTCCACACATGCCCTGACACCACCCTCCTCCACACACTCCCTAACACTACCCTCCTCCACACACACTCCCTAACACTACCCTCCTCCACAGACTCCCTGACACTACCCTACTCCACACATGCCCTGACACTACCCTCCTCACACCCCCACCACCACCTCCACACACACTCCCTGACACTACCCTCCTCCACACACACCCCTAACACTACCCTCCTCCACAACTCCTGACACTACCACCTACACACAAGCCCTCACACCACCCTCCTCCCCCACACTCCCTAACGCTACCCTCCCCACACACACTCCTAACACTACCCTCCTCCACAGACTCCCTGACACTACCCTCCTCCACACATGCCCTAACACTACCCTCCTCCACAACACTCCCTGACACTACCGTCCTTCAGACACACAGTCCCTGACACTACCCTCCTCCACACACTCCCTGACACTACCCTCCTTCAAACACACTCCCTAACACTACCCTCCTCCACACACACTCCCTAACACTACCCTCCTCCACACATGCCCTGACACTATCCTCCTCCACACACACTCCCTGACACTACCCTCCTCCACACACTCCCTGACACTACCCTCCTCCACAACACTCCCTGACACTACCGTCCTTCAGACACACACTCCCTGACACTACCCTCCTCCTCACACTCCCTAACACTACCCTCCTCCACACACTCCCTGAAACTACCCTCCTCCACACACTCCCTGACACTACCCTCCTCCACACTCCCTGACACTACCCGGCACACACAGTCCCTGACCCTACCCTCCTCCACACACTCCCTAAGACCACCCTCCTCCACACATTCCCTGACACTACCCTCCTTCACACACTCCCTGACACTACCCTCCTCCACAACACTCCCTGACACTACCGTCCTTCAGACTCACACTCCCTAACACTACCCTCCTCCACAGACTCCCTGACACTACCCTCCTCCACACACACCCTGACACTCCCCTCCTCCACACACTCCCTACCACTACCCTCCTCCACACATGCCCTGACACTATCCTCCTCCACACACACTCCCTGACACTACCCTCCTCCACACATTCCCTGACACTACCCTCCTCCACACACTCCCTGACACTACCCTCCTCCACAACACTCCCTGACACTACCGTCCTTCAGACACACACTCCCTAACACTACCCTCCTCCACACACTCCCTAACACTACCATCCTCCACACACACTCCCTGACACTACCCTCCTCCACACACACTCCCTAACACTACCCTCCTCCACAGACTCCCTGACACTACCCTCCTACACACATGCCCTCACACCACCCTCCTCCACACACTCCCTAACGCTACCCTCCTCCACACACACTCCCTAACACTACCCTCCTCCACAGACTCCCTGACACTACCCTCCTCCACACATGCCCTAACACTACCCTCCTCCACAACACTCCCTGACACTACCGTCCTTCAGACACACACTCCCTGACACTACCCTCCTCCACACACTCCCTAACACTACCCTCCTTCAAACACACTCCCTGACACTACCCTCCTCCACACACACTCCCTAACACTACCCTCCTCCACACACTCCCTAACGCTACCCTCCTCCACACACACTCCCTAACACTACCCTCCTCCACAGACTCCCTGACACTACCCTCCTCCACACATGCCCTAACACTACCCTCCTCCACAACACTCCCTGACACTACCGTCCTCCACACACACTCCCTAACACTACCCTCCTCCACACACTCCCTGACACTACCCTCCTCCACAACACTCCCTGACACTACCGTCCTTCAGACACACACTCCCTGACACTACCCTCCTTCAAACAAACTCCCTAACACTACCCTCCTCCACCCTCCTCCACACACACTCCCTAACACTACCCTCCTCCACACATGCCCTGACACTATCCTCCTCCACACACACTCCCTGACACTACCCTCCTCCACACACTCCCTGACACTACCCTCCTCCACACACGCCCTGACACTACCCTCCTCCACAACACTCCCTGACACTACCCTCCTCCACACAACATCCCTGACACTACCCCCTCCACACACTCCCTGACACCCCCTCCTCCACACACTCCCTGACACTACCCTCCTCCACACACTCCCTGACACTACCCTCCTCCACACACTCCCTGACACTACCCTCCTCCACACACTCCTGACACCTACCGTCCTCAACACACACTCCCTGACACTACCCTCCTCCTCACACTCCCTAACACTACCCTCCTCCACACACTCCCTGAAACTACCCTCCTCCACACACTCCCTGACACTACCCTCCTCCACACTCCTGAACACTACACGGCACACACAGTCCCTGACCCTACCCTCCTCCACACACTCCCTAACACCACCCTCCTCCACACATTCCCTGACACTACCCTCCTTCACACACTCCCTGACACTACCCTCCTCCACAACACTCCCTTACACTACCGTCCTTCAGACACACACTCCCTAACACTACCCTCCTCCACAGACTCCCTGACACTACCCTCCTCCACACACACCCTGACACTCCCCTCCTCCACACACTCCCTGACACTACCCTCCTCCACACACACTCCCTAACACTACCCTCCTCCACAGACTCCCTGACACTACCCTCCTCCACACATGCCCTGACACTACCCTCCTCCACACACTCCCTAACACTACCATCCTCCACACACACTCCCAGACACTACCCTCCTCCACACACACTCCCTAACACTACCCTCCTCCACACACTCCCTGACACTACCCTCCTACACACATGCCCTCACACCACCCGCCTCCACACACTCCCTAACGCTACCCTCCTCCACACACACTCCCTAACACTACCCTCCTCCACAGACTCCCTGACACTACCCTCCTCCACACATGCCCTAACACTACCCTCCTCCACAACACTCCCTGACACCACCGTCCTTCAGACACACACTCCCTGACACTACCCTCCTCCACACACTCCCTGACACTACCCTCCTTCAAACACACTCCCTAACCCTACCCTCCTCCACACACACTCCCTAACACTACCCTCCTCCACACATGCCCTGACACTGTCCTCCTCCACACACACTCCCTGACACTACCCTCCTCCACACACTCCTGACACTACCCTCCTCACACACTCCCTGACACTACCCTCCTCCACAACACTCCCTGACACTACCGTCTTTCAGACACACACTCCCTGACACTACCCTCCTCCTCACACTCCCTAACACTACCCTCCTCCACAT
This sequence comes from Branchipolynoe longqiensis, assembly GCA_030323885.1. Taxonomy (NCBI): domain Eukaryota; kingdom Metazoa; phylum Annelida; class Polychaeta; order Phyllodocida; family Polynoidae; genus Branchipolynoe; species Branchipolynoe longqiensis. The sequence continues at coordinate 5,734 of JASIRB010002387.1, forward strand.
ACTCCCTGAAACTACCCTCCTCCACACACTCCCTGACACTACCCTCCTTCAAACACACTCCCTAACACTACCCTCCTCCACACACACTCCCTGACACTACCCTCCTCCACACACTCCCTGACACTACCCTGCTCCACACAGTCCCTGACACTACCCTCCTCCACCTACTCCCTAAGACCACCCTCCTCCACACACTCCCTGACACTACCCTCCTCCACACACTCTCTGACACTACCCTCCTCCACAACACTCCCTGACACTACCGTCCTTCAGACACACACTCCCTGACACTACCCTCCTCCTCACACTCCCTAACACTACCCTCCTCCACACACTCCTTGACACTACCCGGCACACACAGTCCCTGACCATACCCTCCTCCACACACTCCCTAACACCACCCTCCTCCAGACATTCCCTGACACTACCCTCCTCCACACATTCCCTGACACTACCCTCCTTCACACACTCCCTGACACTACCCTCCTCCACACACTCCCTGACACTATCCTCCTCCACAGACTCCCTGATACTACCCTCCTCCACACACTCCCTGATACTACCCTCCTCCACACACTCCCTAACACCACCCTCCTCCACACACTCCCTGACACTACCCTCCTCCACACTCTCCCTGACCCGACCTTCCTCCACACACTCCTGACACTACCCTCCTCCACACACTCCCTGACACTACCCTCCTCCGCATACTCCCTGTCACCACCCTCCTCCACACACTCCCTAATACTACCCTCCCCCACACACTCCCTGACACTACCCTCCTCCACACACTCCCTAACACCACCCTCCTCCACACACTCCCTGACACTACCCTCCTCCACACACTTCCTGACACTACCCTCCTCCACACTCTCCCTGACCCTACCTTCCTCCACACACTCCTGACACTACCCTCCTCCACACACTCCCTGACCGTACCCTCCTTCACTGAGATACTGAGATGGATCGCAGATAAAACTGTTCCGAAGACCTTGGCAACTCCCAAGCGTTTGACGCCTCTATGGTTACATGACAGCTGTAGGAGGGCTATTAAGGAACGAAAGAAAGCTCAGCGTAAATTCCACAGGACACCGACTGCTGAAAATCTGGCGCTCTTTAGAATTCTGCGCGCCTGCAGAACAATCAAAGAAGCGTGGAGGCAGTGTTGGAGACAATTTGTTTCTAGCATCATCACGCACACGCCGTTGGGCAATGTGTGGACAATGATCAGGAGAATCAAATGAAGGGGGAGGTGATTCTTCTGTAGTCCAGCACTTGAAACACAACGGCACCATTCTCACATCACTCGACGAAATAAGTGAAGAATTGGCTCGCACCATTGCTGGAAACTCGTCTTTGGCAAACTGCCTCCCGGGCTTTCGTGCCGTCAAGGAATGCCAAGAGCGAAAGCTCATGGACTTCTCCGATGGCGAGGAGCACTACAACTCCCCATTCAGTATAGGTGAGTTGAGGTGTTCTTTGGAAAGCTCGCATGACACAGCAGTTGGACCTGATGGAATTCATTACCAATTTTTTAAACATCTCCCTGAACATGCACTGAGACTGTTGCTTCAACCTTTCAACAACATCTGGGAGTCGGGTGTCGTCCCCGCCTCTTGGCGGGAGGCGACAGTATTACCGATTCCCAAACCTGGTAAATAACAGAGTGTAGCCAACAAGTATCGTCCCATAGCCCTCACAAGCTGCATCTGTAAAACCATGGAGCGCATGGTAAACAACCGCCTCGTCTGGCTACTGGAGTCAGGACACCACCTGTCCAACCTTCAATGTGGCTTCAGACGGGGCCGCAGCACCCTCGACCATTTGGTGCGCATGAAGACCTTCATAAGAGACGCTTTCCTTAAGAAGGAGCATGTTGTGGCTGTCTTTTTCGACCTCAAAAAAGCCTATGACACAACGTGGCAGCATGGCATCATGGAGGATCTTCATGCGATTGGCCTTTGTGGTCACATGCCAATTTTCATCAGGAACTTTCTAGCCTTCAGGCATTTCTGCGTCCGTGTCAAGACTACCTATTCCAGCCTACACACACACAGGAACTAGGAGTACCTCAAAACAGCATACTGGCCATGACCCTTTTTGGGGTCAAGGTCAATGGCATTGCTGCTGCTGTAAAGTGGGGGGGGGGGGGGGTCTCCTGTAGTATTTTCGTGGACGACTTTGTTTTATATTACAGCGGTGCTAACATGAATGTCATAGAGAGACAGCTACAACCAAGCGTAAATGGGATCCATCGATGGTCAGTTCTGAACGGTTTCAAATTTTCCAAGACCAAAACAGTCTGCATGCAATTCTGCCTGCTGCGTAGAATGCATGCAGAACCGGAGCTGACCCTGGATGGGGATCCCATTAAAGTCATTGAGAAAACCAAATTTCTGGGCCTCATTCTCGACCCAAAACTGTCTTTCGTGCCACATATAAAGTACCTGAAAACAAGATGCCTGAAAGCGCTAGATATTCTGAGGGTGCTGTCCAGCTAAGAGTGGGGAGCGGACAGAGATGTTCTGCTCTCCGTGTACAGAACCTTGGTTCGGTCATGAGTGGATTGCCGCAGTATAGTATACGGTTCCGCAAGGAAATCATATATTGGGCTGCTAGACACGATCCACCACCAGGGACTGTGCCTGGCCCTTGGGGCCTTCCGCACCTCACCGGTTCAGAGCCTCTACGTCAAAGCCAATGAACCATCACTTAACAACAGGAGAATCAAACTGGCCATGCAATATGTAGTCAAGATAAAAACTAATGCATTGAATCCTGCACACAATTGTATATTCGAGCAACATGATGAATCCAGGCATGAAGCCAGGCCGAATTACATCCGGCCACTGAGGCTCCGAATGAAACCTCATTTGGAGGCCTTGGGCATGGATTTGGATGTGTTGGAGGATGCCAAAGTACCAGAACATCCCCCATGGTCATTGAGAAAGCCATCGGTTATCCTCCGACTCACGGAAATGAGGAAGTCTGGGACACATCCACTCGAGTACCAAGGACTGCATGCAGAGATTCAAGGCGAGTTTGCAGACCACCTCTCCATATACACTGATGGTTCGAAAGACCAAAGCCGGGTAGCTACTGCGGCATTCTGCCGACGGGACAAATTTGGCGTACGTTTGCCCGACCAGAGCTCGATTTTCACTGCAGAAGCCCGAGCACTCCTCGCGTTGGAGTGTATCGAGGTATCCAACCACACTAACTATGTTATATACAGTGATTCGTTCTCTTGCCTCCAGACTGTTGCTGGACTGAAAACGAATCACCCTATTCTAGCAACGGGCATTTATAAAATGAACCAACTGACACCCACCTGTGCTGGGTGCCTGGCCATGCCGGCATACAAGGAAACGAACGAGCTGATAGGGCTGCGAAGAAGGCCCTGAACTGTGATCCTGAACCGTGTCTGATCCCTCACTCTGATCTGAAACCACTAATAGCCACCCACATAAAATCCAAATGTCAACATGAGTGGGATGAAAACATTAATAAACTTAAAGAAATTGAACCATCTGTGGGAAGGCCACCACAGACTCATGCGGGGGGGTCGGCGGGACCAAGTGGTCTTTAGCCGCTGCCGTATTGGCCACTCGTGGCTTACACATGCTTTTCTGCTCAAGGGGGAACCTCCCCCTGAATGTATTGGGTGTCAGTCCCCGCTGACACTCAAACACATTTGACTAAGTTGCGTTGATTTTTTGGCCCTGCGCCAACAGTTCTACACTGCAGACAGTATGCATGACCTTTTTACTAAGGTAAAACAGGAAAACATTTTAGCCTTTTTGAGGGCAGCTGGACTGTATCACCTCATATAGTTTACTAAATAGATTCTATCAATTACTAATAAAACTTTTCTTTTTCTATTGGAATTTGTTTCCCTTGACTACAAATATATGATTGAGAGCTTTCTAATTTAATGAGTGTCTTTTGACACATAATTGATTGTCTGCTTTTACATGTAAAAGCGATGGTTTGAACAAAGAACAAACATTTCTCGACGTGAATATGGCCTATGCTGCCGACATGGCGTAAAGCAACCACCAATCAATCAATCAATCAATCAATCTACCCTCCTCCAAACACTCCCTGACAGTACGCTCCTCCACACACTCCCGAACACCACCCTCCTCCACACACTCCCTAACACCAGCCTCCTCCACACACTCCCTGACACCACCCTCCTCCACACACTCTCTAACACTACCCCCGTCCACACACACTCCCTGACACCACCCTCCTCCACACACTCCCTGACACCACCCTCCTCCTCACACTCCCTGACACCACCCTCCTCCACACACTCCCTGACATGACCCTCCTCCTCCTCACACTCCTTGACACTACCCTCCTCCACACACTCCCTAACACTACCCGGCACACACTCCCTAACACCACCCTCCTGCACACACTCCCTGACACTACCCTCCTGCACACTCTCCCTGACACTACCCTCCTCCACACACTCCCTCCTAACACCACCCTCATCCACACCCTCCCTGACACTACCCTCCTCCACACACTCCCTAACACTACCCTCCTCCACACACACTCCCTGACACTACTCTCCTCCACACACTCCCTGACACTACCTTCCTCCACAGACACTCCCTGACACTACCCTCCTCCACACACTCCCTAAGACTACCCGGCACACACATTCTCCTCCGCCTTGGTGATTGCTCCTTTAGTGTTATAGATCATGCTTCATGGCGACAGATGTTCTTCATGGAGCTTCCACCCGATAGCGATAAGATACTGGTGGAGGTGCGCTCCTGTGTCACAGATGCTTATATCTTAATGGGAGCCTGTGAGTGGCGGTGCCGGCAGCCTTTTGTGTGGAGCAGGAGGTTACCCGGTCCTTATTGATCGGCCATGTTCATGAATCACTGGGCTTGAGCACTGCACACGGTCACTCTGCAGGTACCATGCACAAGGGCACATGGACAAGGGCAGTTGGAGTTGGAGTTGGAGTGTGTTGGCGAGAGTTTACAGCACACCAATGCCCTGCTGGCATTCAACCACAGGCATCAACCACAGGCATCAATGAGAAATAAATCTCATCGATATGTAAAATTTCCCGATATTTAGACATTTGAGGATGGTGTGAACTAGTCTATAATAATTACAATTGTTATATAAAAAGGTAAATGGTATGTAAAGCCAGAGGCATTAAGGTATTATGTGGTGCTGGTGATCCTTTACTGAGTTAGATAGACATTGTGTAGTTATAGATAGTGTGAGAGCAGCACTACTTTTAGTGTGACAGAGCCTTGGGAGCTCTGATCACATACCCCCCCCCCTCCTCCCCCTACCCCCCAAGTGTTATTTACGGATCACTGCACACCCATAAACAACCAAGGCTTGGATACAGTCAGGTTGGATGTTCATTGGTTGGTTGAAAAATGCCTAGTGCTGATTGGAGGAGCTGATCAGGTGTGACAGCCATCTTGGATTCATGAACCCATATATAATAATAAAACAAGCAAGCTCCTTCTGGTTCCTTCTGCACTCTATACTCTGCCTTTCTTCTACTTGCCTGTAGTGATTTCCTATTTAGCCTGCCTACACAACCACAGCTGCCGGCCGTCGACTTTACAAAATTGCGACCACGACATATTGAAACCACTGGGTTTGAACCTGCATGACATAGTAGTGAGTAGTGGCTATTTGACTGTGATAATTTGGGTAGTGTTTCAGTAGCATTGTAATAGACTGTAACTTTAGTATTGACTAGGACTTTATATACTGTATTTGATATGGTAGTTGACTGGGAGTTAAATTAACACATGTGGTGTTTTAATTTTGACGTTATGGACTAGGGCTATTATATTTTTTATAGACAGTATCGTTGACTGGTAGTATTATGACTTCAGTTTATATTATTAATGTTATTCCAAATTAAAAGAACTTTTGAAAGAACTTCGACTGGTTAGTTGAGCCTGTGTAGGTGGTGTTATTTTTTTCTACTATCAAACTCAATTTTGGCTAGATGTTAAATACATTTACATTGCATTTCAATGTCATGGGGATATTGTTATAGCAGATAGACGATTGTATTCTAGTTACACGATGTGTACCGGGTGAAGTAGACACTTTACAAAATGGTATATAAGTACTATTGCCTTTTATATTGCTTTTGGTTCTGGAGATTAATGGAAATTTATTAGGTTGGTTAGTTGTAATGCATATAGAGACAGATAAATGGATATCTTCTATATAACAGAGTTTATACAATACTCAGCTTAATGATGTTATGATATGGTTAGTTTCTTTTCTTCATTAAGTAGTAATAAATAAATAAATTTATATTCTATCAGGGATATGGAATATTTTTAATTATTTACTTATTGGTAATATAGGAAATAAACTTGAAATCTGTGATAAACACTAATAATTTTTTTTCACTCTGGGCGTGTATCCTTTGGATTGACAAATGCACAAGCTGTATTCCAAAGAATAATGAATTTAGTTATTGTAAAAGTTTGAAGGTATTTTCTTTGATTTATTCAGATGGTTAAAGGTAATCATAGTTGATGAATCTACGGGAAATATGATCCATTATTACAGTCATAAAATCATTATAATTACATAATTGGCTTTTGTGGTAAACTGGTAATAAATTACAGCCGTACGGAGATGATAGAAGGTATATCATGACCTTTGCCGTTCGATCTATTCAGTTTTGGCCAAGATTGACACACTAATGAATTATTGGTGAATAAAACAAAATAAAAACTTAAATTAATAAATTCATAGTAAATTGTGGAAGCACGTGGTGGATTGAATATTTGATAAGTTATAATTTATCACAGCGAAGAACACCGCGGATGGAGCGACGGAGACGCGGACGTCTGAGTGATTCGGTTCATTCGACGAGAATTTCTTTGTTTGTGCGCCACTAACAAATAACTATTGCGCCATACTTAACCATTGTACTGACACAAAGCATAGTACAAGTCGACAGGTCGGTACCTACTCGATGACGTTCATTAGTAAACTTGTGCCAGTTGGAACACGTTGGTACGTAAGTTGCGCCAGAAATTAAGTTACTAATGCTGTATTTTTACAGGCATGTCATTGATGGAATTGACACAGCAGTAGCATTGCTATAGTAACATAAATAAGACACTTATGCTTACCGAATGCTGCTGGGCAGTTCATGCGGATGAATTGCATAGAATGGATAAATTAGTATTAACATGGCAGAGAATTGTATGAACATTGACTTGTACATTCATTTGCTGATATAATATTGTTATTCTACCATAACATAGAGCGAAGGAAAGTACACCTGTGGTGACTGGATGTCACATTAACAAATAACAATTCCATTTCTTTCCCATTGACTTTTCTACTTATCAAAGTTAATTTTTAGTACACCTTAGTGTTATGTAGCGTGACGTAAAACAGGTCTTACTCGATGGTTTGAGTTTAAACTGTTTAAGCCCCAGTCACACATAGCCGGACGAGCCCCGGATTTTGAGCCGGGCCACCCACGGACCAACGGCCTGGACTGTCCCGGACCGCCATGGATAAAATCACTGTTTTCGTCGATTTTTGCCTCGCAGTCACACTTTCCCGGACGAGCCCCGGACCAAAGGCCGGACCGCCCCGTACCACCCCTGGAACGGCCCCTGACTAACCCGGACTGCCCCGGACTACCGTGAGTATACAAGAGCGCGCGGCTCTGCAGAGCTCACTTCCAAATCCAGCAGCGCTGAGCACACATCTACACCATGAAACCTACAGGAAAGAAAATTGCCTCCAAAAGGATTGCTATGAAGGAGCCTGCAGGACACAAGGTCGCCACAAAAGTACGGACGAAGCCTGCACCATCACCCTCAACTTCCGGATTGTCTTCCGACGAGGAATCTGTCTGGGACGTGTCACCACCTCCTCGTCCTGTGTCACCACCTCCTCGTCCTGTGACGCCACCTACTACAACAGTGCCGTTGTCACAAGGCACTTCGACAGTGCGCCGGAAGAAGATGGAAGCTCTTCAGCTGACAAGTGAGCAGCACTTGGATATGTCGGAGTGGCTACGGATGCACAACTAAATCTATGTGAAGGGACGTGGCGACTACAAGAACACCGCATTAAAGAGACGTGTGTGGGAGGAGAAGGCCAAGGAGATGGCATTGACGACCCCAAAGCACTCATCACATGGTATGAGTCCATACGCACAAAGGTGGGGAAATTGAGTGGCGTGAAGTCTGGTGCCGCAGAGAGGGAGTTGTCTGAGCGCGAGTTGTATATACAGAAACATTTCGCGTTCCTGCAAACGCATATCGTGCGGCAGCCATCCAGATCGGGGGTGACGTTGCAGTCCCGGTTGCAACCCATCCACGCAACCTCGATCGATGTGGACGATGAAAATGTCATGCCACTTGACCAGGCTCCACCACCATCGAGTGTACCACCCGCAGCAGCAACGCAACCCGCAACTCCACGCCTGGCAGCCAATGGGAAGGGCGGCGCCCGAACACAACACCGACCTCGACCAGTTGAAGTCCCAAGTGCGGGACCAGCAAGTGGAGGCTGGCATCATCCAGGGCCAGCTGAGGGGGATGATGCAACCGCTGAAAGTGTCGCCGCCGATGCTGTGGGGAACGTGGCTGGGGGCTGTAGCTGAAGACATTGATGCGTCGCTTCTCGGGGAATTCTACTCCGAGAGTTTCGCCTTGACGATGCGGTTACGCTCCCAGTCACTACAGCTGGCCCGCGAGAAGGAGCCACACCGTCCACAACCACGTCGTCCAGACCCTCAACCAGCAGCCCGGTTGCCGTTGCCGGCTTTCCCCGTCCAGGTGGTGGGATTACAACTGGGACCCTGTGAAGGGGATTGGACGAGTCCCGACCGGGCCCTTCCACCAATGCACGCCCATCCAGCACGCCAGGAAGTGGGGGGAACATTACGGGTCTGTCGGATCTCAGCTTTACCACACTAATGGCTGGGATCGGACAAGACCCGGACAACCCTGTGAGGTCAACGTGCAACAACACGTATGTCCAGCCTCTGTGATTGTGAACATTGTGAAATGAACTGTTTTTTACATAGTATTTATTATGGACGTATTATGGATGAGTGAATGTGAAGGTGATCGTGAAGAGAGTACTGATTGTGTACATTATATATACTATTATGACTAGTTTAAAATAAATATATAAATTACATACACCGTTAACTACGTTGTGTTTGTTACAATCTATATACTATATCCATTTAGTTGATAGTTGCTTGTAATAAATTAACTAATAACTATTTAACAAATAATTAACAAATAAATTTTCCCCCTTTTCCCTCCCCAAAAAATACCTTTTCGATAAATACCACATTAAATAAGTTAAGCTCTTATAGCAACAATATAGAAGAAAAGATCATTAAATTCAGTATTAACACCCCCTTTCGATAAAATAAGTTAAGCTATTATACCAACAATATAGAAGAAAAGATCATTAAATTCAGTATTAACACCCCTTTTCGATAAATAGCACATTAACTAAATTAAGCTCTTACACCAACAATAAAGTACAAGAAAAAAAACCATTATTGAGTTCAAGATTTTGGTATTAACTGTAGCATAAAAATTAAAAAAATATATACTAAAAAGCAATAATACAGAACTTTTTTTTTTATTAGTCACATTTTATTAGGACCTATTTCATTTTAATAAGAAGATAAATTAAAGCTGTTATAGATACACAACAAAAACAACAAATAAACAAATTAAATTAATTTAAGATATTTTTATTATTACTGAGGTTTCTTTTGATTTGACATTCACAATAATGAAATATATTTCATTTGTAGGCACAGACATAACAATAGCACATTAAATACAATTCTCATGGCACAATTGGTAAATCCCCAGTCACACATAGCCGGACGAGCCCCGGATTTTGAGCCGGACCACCCACGGACCAACGGCCCGGACTGTCCTGGACCGCCATGGATAAAATCACTGTTTTCGTCGATTTTTGCCTCGCAGTCACACTTTCCCGGACGAGCCCCGGACCAAAGGCCGGACCGCCCCGGACCAAAGGTCAATCTGGGATGAGGAATCTGTCTGGGGCGTGTCGCCACCTCCTTGTCCTGTTTCGCCACCTCCTCGTCCTGTGACGCCACCTACTACAACAGTGCCGTTGTCACAAGGCACTGCGGCAGTGCGCCGGAAGAAGGTGGAAGCTCTTCAGCTGACAAGTGAGCAGCACTTGGATATGTCGGAGTGGTTACGGACGCACGACTACATCTATGTGAAGGGACGTGGCGACTACAAGAACACCGCATTAAAGAGACATGTGTGGGAGAAGGCCAAGGAGATAGGAATGGACGACCCCAAACCACTCATCACATGGTATGAGTCCATACGCACAAAGGTGGGGAAATTGAGTGACATGAAGTCTGGTGCCGCAGCGAGGGAGTTGTCTGAGCCCGAGTTGTATATACAGGAAAATTTCTCGTTCCTGCGAACGCATATCGTGCGGCAGCCATCCAGAGCGGGGATGACGTTGCAGTTCCGGTTGCAACCCGTCCACGCAACCTCGATCAATGTGGACGATGAAAGTGTCGCGCCACTTGACCAGGTTCCACCACCATCGAGTGTACCACCCTCATCAGCAACGCAACCCGCAACTCCACGCCTGGCAGCCAAGGGGAAGGGCGGTGCCCGAACACCGACCTCGACACCGACCTCGACCAGTTGAAGTCCCAAGTGCAGGACCAGCAAGTGGAGGCTGGCATCATCCAGGGCCACCTGAGGGGGTTGATGCAACCGCCTAAAGTGTCGCCGCCAATGCTGTGGGGAACGTGGCTGGGGGCCGTAGCTGAAGACATTGACGCGTCGCTTCTTGGGGAATTCTACTCCGAGAGTTTCGTCTTGGCGATGCGGTTACGCTCCCAGTCACTACAGCTGGGCTACGAGAAGGAGCCACACCGTCCACAACCACGTTGTCCATCCAGCAGGCCCATTGCCGTTGCCGGCTTTCCCCGTCCAGGCGACGGGATTGCAAACGGCCCCCCTGAGAAGGGGAATGGACGAGTCCCCGACCGGGAACCTTCCACCACCACCGCACGCCCATCCAGCACCCCAGGAAGTGGGGGGAACATTACGGGTCTGTCCGGAAAACCCTCTGTGAGATCAACATGCAACAACCCGGATGTCCAGCCTCTGTGATTGTGAACATTGTAAAATGAACTGTTTTTACATACTATTTATTATGGACGTATTATGGATGAGTGAATGTGATGGTGACAAGAGTACTGATTTTGTACATTATATATACTATTATGACTAGTTGAAAATAAATATATAAATTACATACATCGTTAACTACCTTGTGTTTGTTACAATCTATATGCTATATCCATTTAGTCACTTGTAATAAATTAAGTAATAACTATTTAACAAATACATTTCCCCCCTTTTCCCTCCCCTAAAAACACCTTTTCGATAAATACCACATTAAATAAGTTAAGCTCTTATAGCAACAATTTAGAAGAACAGATCATTAAATTCATTATTAACACCCCTTTTCGATAAAATAAGTTAAGCTCTTATACCAACAATATTGGAGAAAAGATCATTAAATTCTGTATTAAGACCCCTTTTCGATAAATAGCACATTAACTAAGTTAAGCTCTTACACCAACAATAAAGTACAAGAAAATAAACCATTATTCAGTTTAAGATTTTGGTATTAACTGTAGCATAAAAATTAGAAAAGCATAGACTAAAAAGCAATAATACAGATATTTTTTTTTTATAACTCACATTTTATTAGGACCTATTTCATTTTAATAAGATTATAACTTAAAGCTGTTATAGCTACGCAACAAAAACAACAAATAACAAACAAAATAAATTAAGTTAAGATATTTTTATTATTTGTTTGTTTGTTTGTTGTTTTACATCCTAGCAACATCTAAGGTCATATCAGGACAGGTACCGATTTTCAAGTCATTGGTTTGACTCGACCATGGTTCGAACCCACGACCCCACGATCTACCAGCACGGGAGACGGACGCTCCAACTCATTCGGCCATCCCGTCTGGTCTCTTATTTTTATTATTAGTGAGGTTTCTTTTGATTTCACATTCACAATAATGACATATATTTCATTTTTAGGCACAGACATAACAATAGCACATTAAATACAATTCTCATGCCACAATTGGTAATAGTTCACACTTCACAATAGTTCATATCATAGCATCTTGCCAAGGCACCGCTCCAGCCTCGGACACGTAATAGGCACTGAGATATTGTCTCTGGTATTTCGCTGCGAATGACAGTCTGTTCCCACGGACGCCGTCGATGTCGGCTAGAGGATTGTTGAGTCTCCAGGCTCCAGGAATGATGTTGTGATTGCTGTCCTGGTCCATCTCTGCATTGTGACGAGCTGTGTACCGCATCCGCGTCAGATTATGTAGGCAGACACATGCCAACACTATCGACACAACTGTCGCTGGCTTCTGTCGCATTGTTGTTAGGAGGCACTGGTACCAGTGAGCTAGAATCCCGAATGCATTTTCCACAATGCGGCATGCCCTGGACAGTCGGTAGTTGAACATTCTTTCGGGAATTGTTAGATGACGTTTGGAGAACGGTTTCATCAACCAAGTTCTCAGCGCGAACGCATCATCAGCAACTATGAAGATAGGCATGTCACGCTCATCATGCGGTAGTGGTTCGGCACTTGGAATACCAAGTCGTCCAATTTCAATGTACTTTTTAAGTTCTGAACCTTTGAAGACTTGAGCGTCGCCTGCAGAGCCATTGCTCCCAACGTCGACCCAGGAGAATCTTTAGTCACCATCCACTAGAGCCATCAATATGACCGAGTGGAATTCCTTGTAGTTGTAGTACTCCGACCCACCATGGGCTGGGCATTGGATGGGGATATGTTTCCCATCAAGGGCTCCCAGGCAATCGTGAAACTGCCATCTTGTGGAGAACTGCTCAGCGATACCTCTCCATTGCTTTTCTGTAGTTGGAGCTTGAATCACCTCCTCAGCATACTCTGCAATTATAGCTTCACACACCTCACGAATGGCAAGCGAGATGGTGTTGTGTGGAACTTAGAAACCGTACATCAGAGAATGATAGTTGTCACCAGAGGCTAGGCAGCGCAGAGTGAACGAGAGTTTCAATCCCGGTGTTAGCGCCTTTCTGTACCATATGTCCTTTTTCTTGATTCTTGGAACGATGCGAAGGAGAATCTCCTCGAACATAGCTGGATCCATGCGTAGAAAGTTTCTGTACACTCGAACATCTTCGATACGTAACTCTTGCATAAGATTTGCAAACTGGCCGAACTGCATTCTCCCATGCAACCAAGGTCGATCCCACACACTTCTTCTCAGTTTTCTTGTAAGTCTTCTCTGGATTTGCATAACTTGCAACATAATCATGTTGTTAACACACTGTCGTTGATGTACCTGCAATTGCCAGTTCAGCAGCTGAAATTGATGCCTGCGCTGCCGCAAGCAGTAATCCATGATGTGCACCCTCTGATAGTCAGGCAGGAAGTGACGCCCGGTTATATATATACAAAACGCCGGATCCGGGAGTGATCTGGGATAGTCCGGGAGTCGTCCGTGGCTAGGCCAGGGGTAGTCCTGGATAGTCCGAAGATGGTCCGGGTCAAACCGTGGATCAAAATGACATCGTACCACCCCCGAAATACCCGGATCACCCCGGATCGCAAAATCCCCTGGACCACCCCGGATGTCTTAAACATTTAAAAACATCCGGGGCTGAGCCCGGACGGCGCCAGACGAGCCACGGATTAGGCCGGATCAGCATGGATGACCCACAGATCACCCCGGATTGTGGTCCGGGGCTCGTCCGGCCCCTGATCCGGATATGTGTGACTGGGGCTTTAGCTACTGGAATAAGGTAAATTTTGTCGCACGAATGACGGAAATGTTATATTTGCATGAAGTAATACTTTCGCTAAGACTTTAGGATGTTATCTTTTTGGAAAGGGTAGATCAAGCAGTTCTAAGAATTGACACTATTAAAGCGGAGTCAATGCAAATAATCAAAGATGTTGTATATTTCGTTTTTGGACACACCATTGAAAATGCATTATCTATTCTTAGTAAAAAAAACTTATTCATTGGATCGTGAAAAACCTAAAAACGCTTAAAATAGCACATTGATTTTGCATTACTGTAATAGTTGTGGTGAATTCTCGAGTGCTAAAAATCTGTTCTATACTACTGGTGTAGGCATTGTCTTCGAACCTGACTCACTCGATTGCGGGAAAAGACGGATGCGTAGGGTCGATAGAGGGAATCTATTCAGCGAGCGTAAACTTTTCGCAAGTATACGGTAAGGTCGATAAGAAATCTGACGCGCGAGCAGGGAGTCTATTTCTTATCGGGTGTCGACGGGCAACACGCGTGAAGCGATAAAACATATTTATTCGGCGTGACTGAAGCAGTTTTTACCTAGGCGTGGAGCTAAATTAGACATAACATGATGGACATGATAGATTTGTCTTTAAATGTCACTAATCTTCGTGGTGGTTGACGGGAGATCGGCAGAAGCATTTCGTCATTGACTGGAACCATAAGAAAGTCCAGGTCATATAAAACTAAATAATGTTCTTGATGGAGATTCTTATGGATGAAAAACCTAAGCAGAGAGTTAATACTTGTAGACTACAATCTGAAATATAGGGAATGACTTTCTGATCCATATGTTCCAGGCCAGAAATCTCTAGGGTTAGAGTGAAACAGCTGATGGAAGTTAAGTAACTGGTGTAGCGAGGACGATTCCGTGACCCCATGTTCAGGACAGATAAGATGCATTTAAGTTCAATTGTGAGGTCGAACGTATGAGTACTCTTGTGGAAGTTCGATTCTATATTAATGTCTTCAAAAATATTCCGCTAAGCAAAAACATTGGTTGAATGTCTGGAGATTTAGAGTAATGTCTGACGTGAAGATCTTTTTCATTGTAGTCAAATGATCTGCAAGATTCTTCCTTTTTTTTCCCTATTGTTTGCTGAGCGAGACATGATTTGCTTTCTACTACTTATCAAGTGGAGAAGATACCTAGGGAGGTAATAGAAATGCCTAGCGTATTGAATGAACTACATTATTTTCACAAAAGCGACTGTTCGTTGGGAGGTCGGCTGGAATAATCATAGGGATTTCACTATTTTTTTTTCATAAATATATTGATTTCACTTCACAAGAGCGAGATGACTGCATCTCAGCTATAAGTGGAAAATAATATATACAATTTTTTAATATGATCTACAAACATTGTTTTGACAAATGATCAGTTGTTTTAAAGGTAATCAATCAGTCAACAGTTTCCCTACAGAAAATTGATTATTATTTTTTATCATATACTCATTGACTTTATCAAGCGATGAACTATCAGGATAGTTATCTATAAATGATCATTATGTATGATGATATTCACATATTTTACTTGAGGAAGTGAGACCGATTTTCAGCAGGCTGCGCAGTGAAATGGGAGTAACTGATGGCAGTAAGACAACAACCCTGAACTATTGGGAATGACTTTCTGGTCCTTATGATGGCATAAACTAGGTAACTCCATTACAGGACAGATAGATGCATTTACTTTCATTTGTTATTTTGTAATAGGCAGGACAGAAGACTTAAATATATATTTTTTATATGTTTCTTTAACTTGAGGAAGAGAGACTGAAACCCAGCAGGGCTGAAGAGTAAATTAACATATATATTTTGTTGAGATCATAAGCCACTTTTTGTAATATATCATACTATTATTATAAAATTAAATAATATTACTGAAGCTATATAGGCTTTACAAACCTATATTACATCGCAAAAATGTTTGCTAATGATGAGATAAAATGATACAATCTAGATGATTAATCACTAAATGCTTTGAGGTTTGACAAGAATTCCTTGAACAATAATTTTATTTGATATTTATGAACATAACATGTGAATATTATCATTATTGTCATGAAATGTCATAGACATAGGGTTGTTCATATGAAATTCATGAGGTAGAATATTAATATTGACCTATAGAGTTAATACTTGAACAATATTGACCTATAGAGTTAATACTTGAACTGCAATGTGAACTATAGGTAAATGACTTTCTGATCCAGATTCAAGGCAAGAATTCTCTAGGGCTACAGAGTGAAATATAACTCGACGGAGTTAAGTAACTGGTGTGACCCTCTGTTCAGGACAGATAGCTGCATTTAAGTTCAATTGTGGGGTTGAACGTAGGAATACTCTTGGGTTTGATGTTGAATATAACCATATGCATGAAAGGTATTCATTTGAAAATTCATTGACATACAAAATGATTTGAATGTTGCATTTGTTCATAAAAAATCTATTCATTTGAAAACTAACTGATATAATATTGGATGTTATTATTATGGTCATGAGATGTCATAGACATAGGGTTGTCATCAGTTGTTTCATTTGCATTGCAAGAATATCATTTGGTTGAATATTATCAATATTGCATGGAGATGTCATTCACTTGAAATTCATGAAGGTATATTATTAACATTATTGTCATGAGATGTGTTTCATATTGAAATGTCCTCGACATAAGGTTGTCCTGAAAGGTTATTCAATTAAAAAATCATGTACGTATAAGATGTTGAATATAACCACGTGCATGAAAGGTCATTTGAAAATTCATTGCATAATTTGTTAAATATTATCATTTATTTCATGATTGATTTGTTTCAATTGACAGACTTATTAACTAATGCTATCATTGACATTATTCATGTTGTGGTGACATATTAATGATCTTGGTACTAGAGATGTATATATCATTGACATTATTCATGTTGTGGTGACATATTAATTATCTTGATACTGCAAAAGCATATAGTTATATAATCTATAGGGTTATAGATTTAAAATTTGAACAATATGTGGATGATTGTATTATCCAAAAATATTTTTATTGAATAAAAAAACAGAGACGAACGCGAAGTTATCAAGCTTCATGCGTAATGATACTATAGGTTCGTATTTTCTATATATGAATAAGTCATCGGTTGCCCGTTCTTCTACAATTCGAACATGGACTTCAATAATATCACAAGACCTGAATCATTGAGGCGATAACAACAATATCACAGGACGATGCTCAGTTCATGGGGAACTCTAGCATATACGACTGACTCGATGAATCAGGATCAGCAATATCGAAGGACGATACTTGGTTATGGGGAACTATAGTATATATCCTGATGGGTACCTGGATGGTCAGTTGGTGCCTGGATCGATAACGACTAGCTAAGGACTGAGCAATATCAATAATATCAGAGGACGAAGCGTGGTTCAGGGGAACTATCACACATATATTTATTCAATAGAAATTCAACGTTTCGCTGCGAGAAACGCTTAACATCAGAAATCTACGTCAACATACTGAGAACATTCTAATAATACTACTACTACACTTTGGTTGAAACTTGAGCAAAACAATGTAAATCTATTATCATTTGGTAATATAGATTTAAGCATTATGATTTTGAAGTTTGAATTGAACCACTGTCATTGCTTTGTTTACGTTTGACGCTAAGTTAACGGTGTCGGTATATGAATTTCTATTGCCGTGATTATATTTGTTAATACTGATATTTGATGCTTTATCTTTGTACAGAAGGTACAAAAAGACGCTTAGATTCAATTTTTGCCTTTATTTCGACACATTTGGTGAAAACGAAGAATTTGGTCTTGATTTGCAAGAAAATAGTTCCGTAAAACTAGGTCATCGATTCAAACCGCTTAAGCCTTGTTTTCTCATTGAGTTGAGATCTGTAATGTTAACTCTATGAAGACCTGTCGAGCAACCACGCGTCTACCATCGACGTCTTCAGGTTTCTTCTAGTTGACAGCCGGTAAAACAAAAACTTGGGAAAAGCGCATCGATGTTGGAATATTTGACAGCAGATACTAAAGTAATTTTGGCATGCATGTCAACATTATGGCACCATAAGCTTCAGCAGTAACACAGGTTCTATTAAATTTTGATATTAGTGGTATAAAAAAAGGTAACTGATGGTGGTTCTAGTGAACTATCAGATAAATCTCAGAGAGTTTGGTTAAAGCATAGTTCTCAAAATATCCTTAGCTAATAAAAGATGTCATGTATTTAATACAATAAGTCCATTGGGAGTGTGTGTACTGACTAGCCTATGCTAGTTATCAAGACATAGTTGAAGGCTGTATTCCCTGGATGCAGCGCGGTGTGGTAGCAGTCCTCTTGCTGCCAGCTCTCTGTGTTGGAAGGCATGTGCTCCAGCTACCACTCATACCATCACCACCCACACCTCTCTGGGTAATTCCCTTAGACCCTAATCACCCATTGTCCCTTACATTCAGTTCCCTTGCCACGACTAATCTCAAGTGCCCCTAACTACTGCTCACTGCCACATCATGATCAGCCCACGACTAACCTTCACAGGCATCCTTCATCCAACATTCCAGCTAGCATACACCACTAAATTTCAACAGGTAATCCTTGAAGACACTATTCACCCCCACACACACACGTTGGTTTTTAGAGCTTTTTTGATTACGTCATTTCAGATATGGGATTGTGGACCTGATGATGCACTATTTATGGGTGAAATATACTCTCGCATGGTAAAGACTATGGTGTGATTGTATTCTGGTCACGGATATATTTAGAAGATAAGTGAGTTGCAGACACAGGTTGTTCACGGTGTTAGTTAGGTTGACTAAACCAATACAATAGTTAGGTATACAAGAGAGTAGCATGGCTTAGAGTAACTTAGTCTATTAATATAATATTGTATAGGCCGATGGAAATTAATATTATTATTATTATTTCTATACTAGTGTTCTCATTAGACTCACGTGTACACAGTAGAAGAAAGAACCCTACCACATCGGGTGTAATGCACATACCACTTCCGGTGAAATGCCAGCCGGGATGTAGTGTCCACAAGTTCAGTAATAAATTGGTTGCCACATAGTTCCCAGGTTTAGCTCAGAGACATGTATGCACTGCGACATGGGTGCACTGCATAAGAACCTAAACCAAAACAATTATCTAATGACAAAAGTAAATGCAAAATAGCAACTCTATCCATGTATAAACACTAGTATGAACCAGATATCGTTTTGATGAATCACTCTACGGTATTGGATGTGTAATAACTTAGGTTGATTTCTAAATTTAGATCTCCAATAATGGACCAATCGATATCTGACTGTGTCAATCACAATAACTCCAAAACTCAAATGGGACAGTATATAATTATATATACACAGACACACACACGTAGGCACAATATCTATGGACACGTTTGATTACAAGCACCATGTCTAGATAGCGCACCAGGAATATTAAAATATATCCTGACACTGGTCAACAACCGGTGGAGGTGAGGCTGGCTGAAGGTGGTGCCAGCGGTTCAGCGTTTGGTGTTCGGTCTTACGGAGTATAACACTATAATAATAATTGGGAGGGGGGGGGGGGGGTAAATATAGCTTATTCATTGAATACAGTCTTTTGTCAGCGCCGTGGCACTGGTCTTCCAGCCATGTGACAATACAGTTATTTACAATATTTGTATATGTAGTCTGACATTGTCATAAGCAGCTAGCTCAAGTCAGCTGAAATAACAATGTTAATTCCCTTCTGTATCGTAATGCTTGCATAATACACTATACATCACACACACATATATATATATTTGTTAACATGCTTGTCTATCAATAAACAGACCATTCGCCTCAAAGATTATGCACATATTACAGATGAATAGCTGAGTCCCCAGTATTGCTCCATACACATACTTATAATATATCCTTATGCTGCTAATTTGACAATTAGCACACAGCCATGTACTTACTACACGGACATGTTAAGGATGTCCTCCCCCACATTAGCCCTGGCTATATATGCAAACACTGGCTTCTATTTGTATGTTCACGTCTCCTTTCTAAAGCAACACAATTTGTTGGTGAAGTCAGTCTTTGGTGCACAACATGCTAGAGTGAGTGGGTGGGTGAGTGAGTGAGTGAGTGAGAAAGGGAGTGAGGGAGGGAAGGAGGAAAGGAGGAAAGGAGGGAGGGAGGGATGAGATGAGGGAGGGAGGGACAGAGACGAGACGAGACGAGGGAGGGAAGGACGACGCAAGGGAGGGAGGGGATGGAGTGAGGGAAGGGGACGGAGCGAGGGAAGGGGATGGAGCGAGATGGATGGAGCGAGGGAGGGAGCAAGGGAGGGACGGAGTGAGGGAAGGAGCAAGGAACAGAGCGAGGTACTGAGGGAGCGAAGAAAGGGAGGAGGAAGGGAGGAGTGGAGGAGGGGAAAGAGGCGGAGGGGAAAGAGGGGAAAGAGGGGAAGGAGGAAAAAAAGTTTGGCACGCTGTCCTGATATGACCTTAGATGTTGCTAGGACGTAAAACAACAAAGCAACAGTTTGGCGCAACGTGTGGGAACAACCCTCACGCGCGCATGGCGTCTGCCTAGCATTCGCATAACGTTATTCCAGCGATGTCGATGTGCTTCTGACGTCGCCATAATATTGGCACCCGCGCGTTGTCGCATGTCGAAAGTTTTGTGCAGGCACAAAACTTCGCCGATACCCTGACGCGCATCGCCGACCGTCACCGTCCATCAAGGATTACCAACGCGTGCCTAACGCACGCGTAACGCTTCCAGGCGTCTCCCGACGTTTCGCCAAAAAGTGACACACGTCGATGAGAAACGTCGTAATGTGACGGCACCAATAGTGAGCTTCAGCTGAGCTGGCCACCATGAGCTAGTGAGTTACTCATAATACTAAACTGTCCAGTACAAGCTACAGTGAGTTACTGCTATAATACTAAGTTGCTCACTATGAGTTTCAGCTGAGTTATCCACTTCGAGCTATAGCGAGCTAATCCTATAACAATAAGTTGCTCACCCAATTTCAGCTAAGCTGTCCACTTCTAGCTGTGAGTTACTCCTACAACACTAACCTGCTAGCTACTAGTACTACTACTAGCTGCAGTGAGTTATTCATATCTCGATGTCGGCGTCGCGTCACAACCCCGTAATTTAGCCCGCGAAGGGTAAAACACCGCAGTGATGTGTGCTGCAGCAATGCTATGTCTATGCGGAGCATTTATTTTTGCAAAATAAATTAAAAAGCTTTAATTGGATCGATTATAAATATCTTAATGCGCGATTGAAGAGGAAGATCTGAACTATTTAATTTAACCCAAGAGCAATTTACTCTGAAAGTATTAAAAACAGAGATAATAGTGAAAGTTGGGATATTCTGAGTGTCAGTGCCAGTGTTACTAACACTGGCACTGACACTCAGAATATCCCAACTTTCACTATCCCAACTTTCACTATGATCTGGTTAGCCTTACCAGATCATAGCCTCAAAAACTATTTTCGCAAAATAAATTCAAGAACTTAGAATTGGCTGATAAAAAAAAAAGCTGAACGTGAAATTGTAGAGAAAGATCTGAACTATTTAATAGAAACAAGAGAAATTTGCTTTAAAAGCACCAAAAAACAGAAATTAGTGTGATAGTTGGGGTAGTTTTAATGTTGTCTCTATGACAGTGGCATTTGTTTTACCCTTTGCGCGTTGTGAACCCAATAAGTGCCCGGATGTCCGACATCGAGATATGAGCATCGGTGAGTTGTTCATGAGCTCGTGAGTTTCACTTTGTGAACTTCGCACTAATTGGTGTGAGTTGCTGAAGGGCGCTCAATTGGTTTCCTCGTGCGTGATTCCAGTCTCCAGGGTATGAGCTGGAGGTGACTGTTTTTCTACACGGTGTTTACAGTTACTCACTCACCTGGTGTCGGGTGCCCGGAGGTACATCCACTAACACAGATTCACACATATAGAGTACTGCGCTCACTGCCAGTTAGATCCGGATACACCCTACGTGAGGCGGCCAGTGGGGAGCGGCCTGCTGCACACGGAGCGGAGTGCACTCCGGCGGCACACTGTGCTATACCAGCAGCCAGTGTTGGCTTAGCGGCTGTTGCCCGGTACACCCTCCCCCCGCGGGCTGTGGTGCACATTCACAGTACCGATATAGGCGCGCAGCGTGTGGCGGCTGCGGTGGCGGGCCTGCTGCCGTCCGTCCGTCTGTCTGTCCGCCGGCCGGGCGCATACTCACATACTGATGGCCGTGGGGAGGCAGGTGCAGCGAGGCACAGACTGAGTGAGTGCCCCCTTGCTCCCCGGGCTGCGAGATGCCAGTGAGGCGCGGTGCACGGTGCAGTGCACACAGCACAGAGCCGGTGTGGCCGTCTCAGCTGCCACAAGGCTGATTTGCCAAATGTCGCTTCTGCGCATGCGTCAGAATCCAACAGCGTCGTCTGCGCATGCGTCAAAACTGAACCAGTCGACTCGGGTTATCCGAGTCGTCAGAATTTCAAATCGAACACCGCGAGTGGAGTCGACAAAAACACGTGCCGTGTGCAAAACGACCCGACGCCAGTAACCCACCTCTTGGCTGGGGTTTGCTAGGAATGCCTGAGCTGGTACCTGTAGGATAACAGCTACCACTACGAGTTTTTTAATGCTTTTTTTTAAATAACCCAGATTGTCAGCTTATACGATCCTAAGATACTTTAAATCCTATTTTGCTGTACTTATATTTGTTATTAAAACAAATAATTAGGTTTTAGATTAAGCCACCATTTTTTCCACCCCGAGCGTGCAGAAGCTTATTCGGTTATTCGACCCGAGTCTGCAGGATGTGCGCATCCGCCAAAAAGTGATAATAGTATTAATATAAGCCAGGGCTCAAGTATGGGAGCCAGTCGTATTAATATTGTTTCGCATGATATTGATGCTGTTTGTTTGATTCACATGTTTCATTTGTTGACGTTGAAGTAGAGCAAAGCCCCAATGTGGGGGCCGTTTGTGCGAATAGCGCTGGCTATGCTGCTAGCACAATTAAAAATTTGGCTTGTGAATTGCGCCCTGTTGAACCGCATTCTCTCGTACCTATGGAATCCAGCCATCACGCGGCGGTGATCGCATAACATTAATTGCCCTTGGTTGAGTGTTGTGAACAACCGGGACTTGTTGGCAATTACTGCAGCGGATCGGTTCGAGGGTAGTTATAGGACTGCTAACTTGGAGGTCACCCCGAGTTGTATAAGTGGGAAGTGCAATTGTGTGCACATGGTGGGTGGAGGTGTTATCCAGCTGAAACCGTGACGGGTTTTCAGTGAATATTTTTTTCCGGGAGCAGACTGAACCGTACTGGGAATTTGTCCTTCACGGGGCGATATTTGGTTTTCGGGTAGTAAACCCCTCCTTTAACGAAAATTATGACACTAAATTCGAGCCCTCGCATGAGCCTGATTACATTAAATTTATTTCCGAAAAGTTGCAGTCCGAGCTCAGATCAGGGGGAGTGAGTCAAGTTAATATTAGGCCGCAGTGTGTGGACGACATTTTTTGTGTTCCCAAATGTGGTGGCGGTCTTCGGGGTATCGTGGATTGCAGTAAGCCCGGCGAAAGCTCCGTGAATAGTCATATCGACGAAATTTGCTGTGCTGCGGGCAGTTGTTTCATTATGTGTTTTTCGTTCCAGATGCGCGCGTTGGCAGTGCAATACTATGCGCCGAGTTCAAGACTCACGTGGTCGACGCAGCTGCGCTGTTACTTTCAATTCATAGAGTACTTCGGAGGTCTTTTGTCCCCAACCCCATGCCCGCCGTCTCAAGTTGCCTTGTACATAACATGGGTCTCAAGATCGCTGAAATATTCATCGATATGCAGTTACCTAAGCGCCCTTAATTTTTTCTTTAAATCTGAGGGGGTGGACCCGATAGACTACTGGGCACATAAAGTAAAGACGGTACTGGGGGGAGCGAAGCTGGTGCTAGGCTGCGCTGTTAAGGCGGCGGCTCCTATTCTTCCTAGGGATCTTCTGGCCATGTTCGACTGCATGTCCGATAATGTGGGCCACACTAGTATCCGCGTTGAGTTGTTAGCGGGGTTTCGGGGCCTACTTCGGAAAAGTCAGCTCACCAATTCGGAGTCGGTTTTACTAAGATGCAACTTCGTATTTTTACTCTTTGGGTATGATTATTTCGGTAATATAATTTGCTCAACGCGAGCTGCTGATTCCAGTGGCAGCATTGCGCAATAGTGACTTGTGCGCAGGGTACTGGGTGCGCAAGCACTTCTCAGAAACCCACGGACGAAGTGGTGATCCGGCATTCCAGGTGCCGGCGCCTGGCAGCAGATTTCTGCCCCAGGGGCCGTATGCATGAAGAATTATTTATCGGCCCTGGTGTAAAGCACCGCGTTCGGGTTAGCTAACACCGGTGTTGGGAAATGGGTCATGGGGTATGTACGGGTCCAAAGCACGGTGGTGTTAGCTAACCTAGCAGTTATTTATAGATTTGGGAAATCCCTCTAAGCCTGTTCCCGGCGAGCGCCGCTATTTTACAATATCACCGCCGATGTGGTGGCGGCCGCTTGTTTTGTTTACATTCGACAGTATGAATATCGCCGCCGATGTAGCTGCGGCGTTAACATCGCTTTGATTTTTGGTTTAATTTGACCAAAATAATGTTATTTGTGAGAATAGTTTACTCGTTTGCTTTGCCGTCGACGCCGTTTTTATATGAATAAAGCCGCCGATTCGACAATATGAATATCGCCGCCGATGCGGTGGCAGCGATTTGTTTTGTTTACATTCGATTTGACAATATGAATATCGCCGCCGATCTAGTGGCGGCGTTAAAATCGTTTCCATGTTGGGGTTAATTTGACCAAATTTCACTTTTGGAGCATGTTATTGTGTTAAATATGATAGCATTAAATAGATTTGGGCCTAATTGATACCTAACACCACCCTTAAACCTGCTACGGAGTGGTGTTAGCTTACCGGGCCTTAAACTCATGGTATTTGCGTAACACCGCTCCATACATACTGACTTTTCACCGCTAACCTAGAAATCCCGTCCAAAACCAGTTTTGGCTCGCTAACATCGCCACATGCATATGGCCCCTGGGCCTATATGCAGGAGTCGGTGGTAGCGGGGTTCGGTGGTAGCGAGTATCCCCGGGTAGCTATCACCGAGCAAGGGAAGTGTGTCAAGTGGTATCCGCGAGCGAGTAACTCTTTGATTATAACTACCCGGGGAGTTATTTATAGAATGGGGGACCCCCGTGTCGCTGGTATCGGCGACAGGGCTGAAAGTAGGACTTTTCCGACGGGTACAGCGTAAGGTTTTGCTAACGCATTGATGACAACTTCGACTGCACGATCATTTACTCCCTGTCAAACGTTTGTTGTCACTCCTTGATTTTGGTCGAGACACTCAGTGATTTCTGTACAGACAAACGTGCTCAGTGAGCAGTTCCCAAGTGTAACTTTGACATGCCAACTGCTACGCCAGTCAAATTCATCCACACGTGCACTTACGATTACGATTACGAGTACTACTACAAAGAAAGACAGCTCGCAATAGCACTTGGATCTATCCAGCATAACGATGACATCGGAATATCTTGGCCGTTCTGCGGTGAAACGACAGCGGAAGTGCAACTACGGCCACAACGAGATACAAGTGCTCTTGGAGGAGGTACTTCTCCGGAGAGTTGTGCTTTTTTCGTCTTTCAACAGTAAGCTCACACACAGTGACAAGAACAATACCTGGGACCATGTGGTCACAAAGATTGCCTGTGGTGTGGCCAAACGCTCTGGGTTGGAAATAAAAGAAAAATGGAAGGGGATGAAAAGTGAAGTGCTCGCGCGACAGAGGAGGGCCAAGCAGACTGGAGGAGTCCCGCCAGAGCCTCCGCTGCCGTATGAGGACACGATCCACCAAATCATCGGGTTCGAGTCTAACCTGTATCAGGGAGTGACGGGTAAGTTCAGAATGTGGACAACATATTAGACACACAGCTATTTACACAGCGGGATTGTTTGAGGTATCTGTCCAAACCTTTCACCAAAATACAGCATTATCCGTTTTAAGTCGACCACACCTTATTAGTGTGGATGTTAATGTTACTATAAATGACTGTTTAGTCATCGGTTACTTACCCATAAAAAAAACATGGATTTGCAAGTAAATTGGGCAGCACAGACAAATTGAGCACATATATTTTCTCAGTATGTTGAGGTCCGAATGAATAATAACAACGAATAGGGACTGCTCTTCGGGTCGGTTGTGACGTCAGCGGGCGTCGGGCGAGGCGCGAATGCTGCGCGACAGCCCGGGGCGGGGTAGGGAGCGGTGGCGTCGGGTGAGGCGAGAACGCTGCGCGACAGCCCGGGGCGGGGAGGGTCTCTTCCTCTCCTCGCATCAAACGCAATGCTTCGCATTACGACCAAAGCTAAGATTCCTTACACGCATTATGCGGTATGCGATATGCGAATGCAAATGCGGCAAAAAATCGAGACGCCTTGAAGTCAATGGGCTACATCCCTTACATGCGGTATGCGAATGCGGCAACTCGATCGGTCCTTGTAGTGATCGGTGCGGCATACGGTATGCGAATAGAAACATCAGTCGCACTTGTCCATTAGTTTTAGACGAGGAGAGGCGACTGAGCATTACGGAACGGTCACACACAGGGGTGCGGAGGGGACACACAGGCATACTAGGGGTGCCGTGTATATAGTGATTAGTGTGTGCAGAGGGGAAACTGGTGCTAGTGGTGATGGTGGTGCTTGTGCTGGTGCTGGTGGTGGTGCTGGTGGTGGTGGTGGTGCTGATGCTGGTGGGGGTGGTGGTAGTGGTGGTGGTGGTGGTGGTGGTGGTGGTGGTGGTCTGTGGATAATAAAGGTAGGAACCCCCGTGTGAGACCTTGCCGCATACTGCATGCCACATACCGCATAGAAGGAATCATGCCATTCGCATACTGCATGCCACGTAGAAGGAATCTTAGCTTAAAGCTTGCATTCCTTACACACGGTATGTGGCATGCGGTATGCGAATGGCATGATTCCTTACATGTGGCATGTGGCATGCAGCGAGGTATATAAAAACCCCTGTGGTTATCATTCATTCTTTCAATGTCGTTGCTGTAGAAACATGGCAAATCAGTCAAAGTTTGTGTAGTGTGTGTATTGTGTGTAGTGTGTGCAGTGTGTGTATTGTATGTAGTGTGTGTAGTGTGTAATATGTGTAGTGTATGTATTGTATGTAGTGTGTGTAGTGTGTGCAGTGTATGTATTGTGTGTAGGGTGTGCAGTGAGTGTAGTGTAAGTATTGTATGTAGTGTGTGTAGTGTGTGCAGTGTATGTATTGTGTGTAGTGTGTGCAGTGTGTGTAGTGTATGTATTGTATGTAGTGTGTGTAGTGTATATAGTGTGTGCAGTGTATGTAGTGTATATAGTGTATGTAGTTGTGTAGTATATGTGGTTTATGTGGTGTGTGTAGTGTATGTAGTTTATGTGGTGTATGTAGTTTATGTGGTGTATGTAGTTTATGTAGTGTATGTAGTGTATATAATGCACACAGTGTATGTCGTGTGTTTAGTGTATATAGTCTATTAGTGTATGCAGTGTATGTAGTATAGTGTATGTATTGTATAGAGTGTATGCCATGTATCTAGTTATGTATCTATGTAGTGTATGTAGTATAGTGCGTGTAGTGTGTATAGTGTGTGAATTGCATCTAGTGTATGTAGTTTATGTAGTGTACGTAGTGTATGTAGTGTTTGTAAAAACAAGTGAACGCCACGACGACCAGGACACAAGTGGTTTATTATTAGTTCCTCTCTCCATGCTTCACGTGACCCTCACTCGGGCTACCCACTCTATCGCCAACACGCGACATCTGGTATTACATATATTACATCTCCCCCCTTTTTTTTTTTTTAGAGAGAAAGAGAGAAAATGCGTGTCAATTAACAATCAATAACATTCTTATTATACTAACACAATATTAATAGAATATAGTCATAATTACAACTGGTGCCGCATCTTTGTATTGTCGTCAAGTCTGCTATCTGCGATGATAGTCACATCAGTAATTAACATGGTATACAGTTCTTACGACTAACATGAGATGACCATGAATAGTTAATCTATAAAGAAAAGAAAAAACAACAAAATAAACAAAATGATTTTAGTAAAGACCATACAGGTATTGTCTGTGTGTCTGTTGGTCTGATCTGCTGATATCTTCGTTGGTTGCTGAGTATTACGAATGGTTAAAAAAAAAAATTGTATATGGCCCCTGGCTTCTACTTACTCCTACGTTAGTCAAACAACATATTTTCAATACTATACTCTTGTTGTACATGTGCTTGGCATTGCTGCTTTGACGGTCTCAATTGTTTTGCAGTGCCGTGGCAGACTATTGGTACCCGCCCCCTTGGCAGTTCACATTCCATTGCATGGAATCTGGATTGTTATTCAGCTAACAATCAGCTGCCACCGGCTACACTAATTACTCATAACTACTATCATTTGACTTCAGCCATGCCTAGGCGATCCGGTTTGTGGCATGTCCTTCCGACCCTGGTTACATAACCATTTACATTGGGTGGGTTTTTACTTTCTGACTGGTGTTTGTCACGTACCATTGCATTTTCAATTCGGGTGTTTGGGGTTTTGAACAAATGAATTCGATTTCTCCTCAGTATTTTATTGTTGCTGGTTTGTATTTCATAGTCACGTGTGTTCGGGTAGTTTGCTATTTGTCCGGTGGACCATATTTACCCTCATGCGTTCTACAACAAATTTGATCATGTACGCTTAACTGTTTGTGTGGCTTTGTTGCGCGTTTGTTGTAGTATTTTCGTTGTTTTTCTTTAATTTTTTTTAATTCATTGACTTTCGACTTTAACTGTCTGTCGATTGTAGGTAATTTCGAATTTAACCTTCTGCTCATTAGCAATTGTGCTGGCGATGCATTTAGCGTTTCCAAAGGTGTGTTACGGTAGTTTAGAAGCGCCAAGTTGTAGTTCATGTTACTGGCTAGTGCTTTTTTTATTAATCTTTTAACGGTCTGCACGTAACGTTCCACCTGCCCGTTACTTTGCGGGTAGTGGGGTTGGAAGTGATATGTTTGAAATCATACTCTGCCTCAAAGTTACGAAATTCACAACTGCTGAATTGTGGACCATTATCCGATATTAATATTTTTGGTATCCCATGTATACCGAAAATTTCTGATAATGCTTTAATTACATTCGTTGAGCTCATTGATTTCAACTCATGTATTTCAGGAAATTTGGAATAGTAGTCAATGACGATTAGAAATGTTTTGTGTTCTATTTCAAAAAGGTCTGTTCCCACCTTCTCGAATGGTTTGTTGGGAATGTGATGAGAAATCATAGGCTCCGCATGAGGTGTATTTCTGTATTGTTGGCAAATTACACACTGGCATACCTTATCTTGTACTTGTTTATTCATACCCAGCCAGAATACGTGGTCCCGGGCAAATTGCTTACACTTGACAATTCCCATATGTGTTTCGTGTACTAATTTCAAAATCAATGGGCGCAACGCATGTGGTATGATAATTTGGCTGCCTCTCAGTAGAACATTATTACTGAAAGTTATATCATCCCGAAATCCGTAAAAAGGTTTTACGTCATCAGACAGGTTCATGTTACTCGTTGGCCATCCCTCATTTACTACTTTAACAACTTTTTGCAGAGTTTCGTCTGTTTTTATTTCTATTTCAATGCGTTTTAACAGGGCGCGAGACACGTCGATACTTGCTATTGACAGACTTTTGTCGAACAGGTTATGCGGCTCAGTACTCGCACCGGGCACTCTTGACAAGGCATCTGCAAAATACATTTCGGATCCATTAATATGTTTTACAACTATATTATAGTTTTGCAGCCGCATCCTCATGCGCTGCATACGAGCTGACAACAAATGCAATGGCTTACTCATAATTTTTACCAGTGGCTTATGGTCTGTTTCAATAACAACTCGTTTCCCAAAAACATACTCATGGAATTTAACGCACCCGAAACATATAGCTAACAATTCTTTTTCTATAACCGCGTAGTTGGATTGTGTATCATCTAGAGCTTTCGACGCCATGGCCACTGGCCTGTTGTTTTTGAACAACGTAGCTCCCAACCCGGATTTCGATGCGTCAACTTGAATTGTAATAGCTTCTTTTACATCGTAATAGTTTAGAACTGGAGCAGTTATTAGCAACTTTTTTAACAATGCGAACAATTGGTCCTGCTCATATTGCATGTGCCATGCTGTATTTTCTTCTAGAACTGTTTGCAAAGGTTTGGTTACCTCCGAAAATTAGGGTATAAATTTGCTAACGTAGCCTACCATTCCCAAAAACCTATGGATACCCACCTTATCTGTGGGTGTAGGCATGTCTACAATAGCTTGTAGACTTTCAGCATTTGGTTTTAAGCCTGTCTGTGTTAATACATGTCCTACGTAGTTGACCTGTGTCTGACAAATTTTCGACTTTTTTGCATTTAATTTTAAGTTTGCCTGCCTTGCTCTGATAAAGACCCTTTCCAAATTGCGGTTATGCTCTTCTACTGTCCTACCATAAATGAGTATGTCGTCGGTGACTACGTTAACTCCAGGCAAATCTTTTAAAATTTTGTTCATTTCATTAATAAAAATGTCACCAGCTGTCTTAATGCCAAATGGCAGACATGTATACCGGTATCTTCCCCACGGCCTGTTAAATGTACGCAACTCTGAACTTTGTTTAGCTCAATCTGCCAGTATCCGCTATTCACGTCTAGCACTGAGAAATACCTGGCTCCAGCCATTTTCGAAATAACCTCCTCTATTGTTTGTGTAGGATAGGGCATACGCAAAATGGCCACGTTCAATTTTGTTGGGTCTACATGCGGTACAATTACACCTAATTTAAGCATCTTGTCTATTTCCTCTTTGACTTTATCCGCTACAGCATGAGGGATCCTGCGCGGTGGGTCTACACAAGGGGTTACATTGTTATCAATAAATATATTGGCATTTGTTTTAATTGTCCCTAGCCCCACAAATATATCATTATACTTTTTTACCAGGTTGTTAGCTTCAGCGTTGACATTCTGTAGCTTGTCCGTTGACACACGGACTGTCTTCTTACGCTTGGACTGTAGTTGCCGCACTCTGCCATGCTTGACTCCCACGCGGCGCCCCCGCTTGATAAGCTGTAACTGCATGCAGCCGTCCTTTCCCAGGATTGGAGTTCCATCCGCCGTGACTTGAAAGCACATATCAATTCCTTCTATGGTTGTGAAGTGGGCGAGACTACTCAACCGATTATTTGCGGGCTCACATTTCGCGTGGGCACGCATTTTGCTCTTATTTGCGTGGGCTCGCAACTGCCACATTTGCGAGGCCGGGTTCCCTGCTGTAAAGCGCTGCTTGGATACGTCGATTGTGACTATCCTAGCAACGATAGGAGGTCGGGCGTTCGGACCCAGACCCATCGGACATGTTTTTGCACGCTCCGATGTTTCAGCCAAATATTTTGGATTTTATTATGGAAATTCCAAACTAATTTAACTTAATTATATGGGAGGGGATTTGACTTATAACATACATTCCACTGTTGAACTATATTTAAATCATAACATAAGTTATATTGCTAAATTCATTCTGTTAGTAAGAGGTAAGAATAAAATGGTGAGCTCCTAAGAAGTGACATGAACGTTCCTTGCATTCCTTACTGTCCTCCAGACTTATATTATTAACCGCTATGGTCAACTTCAGATTGCTATTTGGATTGCTCTATAATCTTATTTAATTAAGGGCCTTCTGCCCATGGTCTGTCAGGAGTCGAACTCTCCACCTCGGACATTGCTAGTCAAGGGTCAGGCTGGCAGGATGACAGACAACCGGCAGCAGGAGGCACAAGACATTCACATGGAAACAATTATTTATATTAACACGTAGGCTCGCCTTAAGCGGGGGTGGAATAGCCCGACGGTTAAACTGCTGCCGTGACCAGGATAGTAAGGAGTGTAATACCTTTTAGTTCACTTCTGTATGCGTAGAAATTGTTTTTTTGTTTTTTAATAGCTTATTCGGGAAGTGTTGACAGTGTCAGACCGGCGTCTGTTTTTAGGTTTCATGCCGTACCATGACGGTTTAGGGAATACCCGGGGTTGCATTATAATGGAGAAATAATAGTGTTCAACTAAATTGGTATTCCTGTTTTTCTTTTGCGGCTAGTCATACTCATTTCGCTGTGAGGGCTAAAAGCCTAGACTCCACAGTGGGTAACTCAGACGTCAGGCGTCTGCCCATAATAACGACGTTATCCTTGTGTCGCTCTGAACGGATAGAGTCGTGAATACGAGGATTAGCTACCCCGGCATAAGGCATTAACGGGCGTTATATTTAGTTAGAGTATTAAACAAAGTTGCTACTGCGGCCTGCCGACATTTGGATCGGTCCGAATGAACGTTTAGTTGGGCTGAGGCAGATAGCTTTGAACTAGTCCGCCTTTTCCATTTGTTACGGTGTCTCCTAGCGATGAAGCGCGTCGCGGAGTGGAGGCGACGTCATGATGCGTGATTGGAGCTTCACGGCAGTAGTTCAGTAGATCTCAGACTGTTTGGTCGGGTTTGCTATGTGCTGCTCAGTTTTTTTTTGTTTTTTAATTATTACTCTACCTTTTCAATTTTACTTGTGGTCTTTTTACACTTTTAGGCTTCTATTAATTTATTTAGTATACATTAATGTAATCTCTAAAAGTGGTCTTTTTACACTTTTAGGCATCTATTAATTTATTTTGTATACATAAACTAATTTCCAAAATTGTCTAAATTTACAAGCGTATATATATATAAAGATATTAGGAAAAAGAATAAGTCAAAGGCACACTAATACTTGATTGTATTACTGTGAATTTTACTTATTCTGCTAACCACTTGTTCTGGCTTTTAATCTAAATTGTAGTACAAATTCTCTTATTTTTGCATCTTTAAACTTTCATATGTTCTCTGAACTAGCATACACAGACACCCGGCAGTGATCGTCGGTGGAGGAACCATGCACAGGGTAGGATGTGAAGACCATAATATCGGTCCGCACCATCATATTCGTCTATTTTTCTGTTAAACATGTCTTATTTTTAGCCCTCCTGGTAGAGTTAATTCCAAATTTGGGGTTTATTTTAACATGTTTTGTCCATATCTATACATTTCGGGTGGCTTGTGTGGGCATGAAAGTCGCAGCATTGTTGCTGATGAAAAACAAGGACGAACGCAGGGTACGGCGATAATGGCCTTTCACGGCCGGATTCGTCGTATTTCTTATGGGATTTCTTATTTTTTGTATTAATGGTACTTTTAGTTCAAAATTGGGGTTTGTTTTGACATTTTTGGCCTAATTAATGCATGTCGGGTGGATTTTCTATGGAGATTAAGTCCAAATATCATGACAAACGCAGGGTACGGCGATATTCAATCATATTGATAATTGGCCTCTCGCGATTGTTTTCATCATTTTTCTATAAACTGTCTTATTTTTTACACTCCTGGTACAATTATTTCAAAATTAAGGTATATTTTTTATTTATTTCGTCATCTTAATGCTTTTTGAGTGGTTTGTGTAATAATATAAAATCAACGCGCAATTTGCGGGTGGATTTTGTGGAAATAAACTCAGCTCGCAAATTGCGGGCCTGCGCTAGGAATTTGCGTGTGAGGGAAAATGCAGTTGTCGTCAACAAGTCGAGCCTGGTTGCTAATGTAGCAGTCACACTACGACGACAAGGGAGGGACGACAGCCCGGCGGCTGGGATTTTGTGAAATCCCGACGACCTATGCAAATTCGGGCTAAGTTGGACGACAATCGGACGACATCCGGACGACATCGGGACAACAGGCGGGACGACAGTGTCTGTGTCTGTGTGCGTGTGACTCTGTGTCTCTGTGTGTGTCTCTATGTGTGTGTCTGTGTCTCTGGGTGTGTCTGTGTGTGTGTGTCTGTGTCTGTGTGTGTGTGTATGTCTGTGTGTGTGTCTCTGTGTGTGTGTCTCTGCAACAGAGACACCAAGACACAGAGACACACACACAGTGTGAGTGTGGGTGTGATAGTGAGTGTGATAGTGAGTGTGATAGTGAGTGTGAGAGTGAGTGTGATAGTGAGTGTGATAGTGAGTATGAGTGTGATAGTGAGTGTGATAGTGAGTGTGATAGTGAGTATGAGTGTGATAGTGAGTGTGAGTGTGATAGTGAGTGTGATAGTGAGTGTGATAGTGAGTGTGATAGTGAGTGTGATAGTGAGTGTGAGTGTGCGTGTGAGTGTGAATGTGAGTGTGAGAGTGTGGTTTATCGCACACACAGAGACACAACAGAGACACACACACACAGACACACACACAGACACACGCACACAGAGACACACACACAGACACACACACATACACACACATACACACACACACAGAGACACAGAGATACACACACAGACACACACAGCAACAGAGACCCAAAGACACAGACACACACGAAGCAGTTTCCATGAGAAATATGAAGAATGGGATGGTGCAAACATGTAGGTTTATGCGGCGGACCTGTTAGGAAGCAGTCTTCATGAGAAATATGAAGAATGGGACGGTGCAAACATGTAGGTATATGTATGCGGCGGACCTGTTAGGAAGCAGTCTTCATGAGAAATATGAAGAATGGGACGGTGCAAACATGTAGGTTTATGAGGCGGACCTGTTAGGAAGCAGTCTTCATGAGAAATATGATTGTTTGTTTGTTTGTTGTTATTTTACGTCCTAGCAACATCTAAGGTCATATCAGGAGAAATATGAAGAATGGGACAGTGCAAATATGTAGGTTTATGCGGCGGACCTGTTAGGAAGCAGTCTTCATGAGAAATATGAAGAATGGGACGGTGCAAACATGTAGGTATATGTATGCGGCGGACCTGTTAGGAAGCAGTCTTCATGAGAAATATGAAGAATGGGACGGTGCAAACATGTAGGTTTATGCGGCGGACCTGTTAGGAAGCAGTCTTCATGAGAAATATGATTGTTTGTTTGTTTGTTGTTATTTTACGTCCTAGCAACATCTAAGGTCATATCAGGAGAAATATGAAGAATGGGACAGTGCAAACATGTAGGTTAATATGCGGCGGACCTGTTAGGAAGCAGTCTTCATGAGAAATATGAAGAATGGGACGGTGCAAACATGTAGGTATATGTATGCGGCGGACCTGTTAGGAAGCAGTCTTCATGAGAAATATGAAGAATGGGACTGTGCAAACATGTAGGTTTATGAGGCGGACCAGACACACACACACAGACACAGACACACACACAGAGACACAGACACACACATAGACACACACAGACACAGACACACACATAGACACACACAGACACAGACACACACATAGACACAGACACAGAGACACACAGAGACACATACATGGAGAGAGAAGCAACTACAGCTTAACGACAAGACGACAGTGCCGCGACAGTGCCGCAACCTCGGCTGTCGTCGAAGTTTTTCAACATGTCCAAAATCCCCGCGACAACTCGGCGACAGTCGAGAAATAGTGGAGAAACTGGAGTTGTCACGGAGGGGTCGCGGCGACTCCTGCGCGACAACTGCGCGACAATCGACGACAGACCCGAAGTCTCTGTCGCAGAGCTGTCGTGGCCGCTTGTCGTCGTAGTGTGGCTGCTACATAAGCGACTGATAAACAACTGACAGATGTCTAGCAACCGGGTAGCTTCTCAGTAGTTCGAATACTTTGAACATTGAATAATCCAGACAGCACTTATGTAATATTTAATGTTACTTTTAACCCACATTTGAATTTATTTGTTTTAT
Organism: Branchipolynoe longqiensis; assembly: GCA_030323885.1. Classification (NCBI taxonomy): domain Eukaryota; kingdom Metazoa; phylum Annelida; class Polychaeta; order Phyllodocida; family Polynoidae; genus Branchipolynoe; species Branchipolynoe longqiensis. The sequence continues at coordinate 41,526 of JASIRB010002387.1, forward strand.
ATTTATTCATATTTACACCGTTTCAATAGTTGTAGTTTCATAAAACGTATCAGGACGAGGATTACGATGTTATTCGGCCGTTTTCGTCGTGTTTCTTTATTTCGTATTTTTGGCATTATTTTGCCATTAATATTACTTTTAATCCAACATTACCAGTTATTTGTTTTATATTCATTCATATTCATGTATCTCGAATACTAAAGTAATATGACGAGGAGATCGACGATATTCGGCCGTTTTCGTCGGGTTTTCTTTTAAACTTCTTATTTGTGGCATTATTAAGCCATTCATGTTACTTTTAATTCCAAAATTACTGTTGACTTTTGTATATCCATTAATATAGATACATTTAGAATGTTATCTTAGCATTTATTTATTGAACTCCTATATTATCTATATTGCACTGTATTATCCATGCATGTTATAGTAACTTCCTACCATGGGCATAGTGAGCCAACAAAAACAACACTGTTTATTTAGAAATGTTTAGATGCATACCCTAGAATGTTCATATTATATATCTAAAATTTCATTTAATAGTGATTTAAGTAACCTGACGGTCTGTTCAAATTGTATTTATGGTAATTGCTCAACTCATATAAAGTAATTGTAATGTACTATCAAATACTGCTGGTTTGCTGCTGTTATTTGTTTTGTGTTTATTCACAAAATTTAAATATTATAGGTTAATGTTACTTTTAGTTCCACAATTACTGTTGACTTGTATTTATCTAAGCATATACATGTCGGGTGTATTTCACTACTTCTTTATTAAAATCATATATTATATGCATTCTACTGTGCTAGGCATTTAAATTGAAAAGTAACATTATGCAAGTAGCCAAGTAATATGACTCACCAAGGCGGTACTTGAATTATTCTGTACATGATATAATAATGTAATGGGGTAAAGTAAACTATTATATATCTAAAATATCCTCTAAAATGCTCTAGGTAACCTGATTCTCTGCTCAATTCATTTATGTGCTTGTATTAGGCCAGTGAACTACATGCTTTGCAATTCTGAATAAATATAATAATATAAACTCTAATTAATGTGAACCCATTTATATTTCATACACACAACATTTAGACGCACACACCATATCAACCGCTTGACGACAGAACAAGGCGATAGGGATTCACGGGATTTACGAATGACAAGGCCTCAGTGTGAGACGAAATGCTGCCGTCCGCATAATCCGCGCGACATCAGCGGCCACCAGCTAAAAGCAAGGCGGTGACTGCAGCGGGATTCGCGAATAACACGGAGTCAGCCCGGAACACGTTGGTGCCACCCGCGAATAACAGGGCGTCAGTGCGAGACGATATGCTGCCGTCCGCATAATACGGGCGACAGCAGCGGGAATCGCGGATAATACGGCAATAATGCTGTCACCCGCGAAACAAGGCCATCCTGGATACGAGTCGGCTTCGCGGGGCGACCAACGGCCACCCGCAAATAGCACCAGCCAGCAGTGACAGTTGGATTCGCAGGACAAGCAGCGGCCACCCACAGAATCCGGACGAGGGCATCACATTAGGTATTGTTTTGGGAATATTCTATTTACGGGGATGGGTTCACGGGGCTATACAATATGCAGGGACTATTTAAATTATACACTTATATTCTTATCTTGTAAAACACACACCACCACATTACAAATACACCTTGATTTGTATATAGTTTGTAATATTGTATGTGGTGTATTATTGGCATATTGGTTGTAGAGCAGGGAATCAGTTAGGCTGCTGGCGTTTCTTTGAGCACCTTTTATATTGAGTATTGTAACCTATTGATTTCTGGGTGATTTCATGAAGTAAAAATTTAATTAAAACCTTACATGTTGGTAAAACCAATTGAAAATATACCACAACACCCTTGTGAGCCTAAGCACTAATCTAGGCATTGTGGTAAAAACAGATTTAGAATTATAGGTCAAAAACCCTTGCAAACATATAATTACATCATACATGTTGGTAGAGAAAAGTAAAATACACCACAGAATCCTTGTAAGGCTTCACGGTTAAATCAGGGGACGGGGCCAAATCAAATTGTAACATATTAACCCTAAACTTAAATTTAAATAGAGATAAAACTAACCAGGTTTCTATGAGAGTAAACATATGTGAACAGTCTACAATTCGTTTTAATTATCAAAATAATAGCAATTTTCCACGGGCTGCTTTCTTCCGGAGGGAAACAGCCTGTGGTTGGTAAACCTATTATAGTAAATATAAAAAAACTGGCACTAAAATATAGCAAATGTTTATATTTGGTCATCTGGAAGGACACAGGAATGTTCAAAATGTTATCTGTGTAAAATAGAACATTTCTAACTGTTTTATTAAGGTAAATGTAGACACCTCTTCGTAACCAACCACTTGACTAAATTATTAAATGGTGGATATACGTGTTATGTGTGTATTATGTGTTATTTGTGGCTCGCATTTCTGCCCCGCATGTTGTTGGGGTTTTGAAAAGTAAACAAAATACACCTCAGTCCACTAAATATAACCACACAATCTAACCATATGTATCTGTGCGTGTATTTTGATGGTATTTGTCATTTATGGGTTTCCCCTTGTTAAATGCGGTTCGGGGTGTCGGGGTGGCCCGTGTATTCAGGGTTCAACCATGAATTGATTGAGAAAGCCAGTGTTCGGTATTATGGAATCGACGCTTTAGAATTGTTTGGGTCGATTGGCTGAAGGAGGAGTTTACGGTGGGTGGAAATGAGTTGGTTAACGGTGGGTCCAACTACTGCCAGGGGAGCCCCTCCTTTATTTATGATACCCTGTTGGGGAAATAAGTTGGTTAACGGTGGGTCCAACTATTGCCATAGGTTGGTTAACGGTGGGTCCAACTACTGCCAGGGGAGCCCCTCCTTTATTTATGATACCCTGGTGGGGAAATAAGTTGGTTAACGGTGGGTCCAACTATTGCCATAGGTTGGTTAACGGTGGGTCCAACTACTGCCAGGGGATTAGACAGCAAATTTATGTTAGATACGCGCGAAGGGAATGTTCTTCATGGTTGAACTGGTGAATATATTCTTCATGGTTAAACTGATTCAAAATGAGCATTGAATATGTATGTCTCTAAACTATGAAGCTTAACAATCATTTACTGAACCGGTTCTTCTCTCTGAGGGTACCAGCTTGGTTTTCAATTTTCTTTAGAATATAGGCCTAAAACTAATTTATGGGGAAATAGACATACACATTCAATCAAATTAAACAGAAATTTAAACCATTTAAAATTGTAGAAGTATCTAGCCGTGATCTCTGGGGATAACCACTAGTTAATCATACATGTACATTAGGGATAAGAGTGAAATGTTAATATGAATTGTTTGGTCATGTGGAAGGGTAGGGATTATTCCAAATTATATTATACAGGGATGAAAGTGACCCATGACAAAAAAAGCGGAAATTGGTGACAAGCTAACTTAAAATTGCCCATATTTAAGTTAGTTATTTGTGTACATAAATGTATTAAGTTATTCATTATGATTATGTGTGCACATCAAGATTCTGACACCTTAGATGTCGGCAGTATCAGAATCTATTAATTTAACATATGCAGCAATAAATGGTGCACCAGTATTTAAGTTAGATATGTAGATATGTCCTATCCACCTCCTTTGTTGCCATTTTGAAACTTGATATGAAAGATAATATAAGTTGACAGTGTCCTTACACAACTATCACTACACTCCTCCCTCTCACTGATTACACTCTCGGTGAATGTAACTCTATGGGTGATAATACAGTAAAAACATTGACAGCGTAACGTAACGGTACAATCTACATCAACAGTGTGACGTTCCCTTCACACCAATAAACCACAGAATAGTTCTCTACACTTAGAATCACTCAACAACTATAAAATATCGCTAAAAAAACTGACACTTACTTAGACACATTCAGTGGCCAATCTGAATAAGTGAATAACGGCGATTAATTACGGCGATTTGTTGATAAGTTTGTGCGGCAATTCATGTGGCTCTAAGTAGGTCATATTGGGCACGAGCTCTCCACACAGAGTCTATGCTGACATTTGATTAGAAAAAGGGTGCAAGAATATGCTGGGAGAGTATTGGATGAAACCTGACTTCCGGTAACTTTCCGCGATTCCCTGACAGTGTTAAAGCTATAGGGAAGTCTCCGGATTATCGCGGAAATCCACTCTTCATTGTGATAGCATTGCAGGGTGCTATGGCGATGGCCAGGGCACTACCAGCCACCGCGTACCACCCCTTGCTGTGCCGACGGCCGCTCCTAGCCATACCCCTTTCCGTGAATAGTGCCAAGAGCCACTGACCAGCACTAGCACAAAGAATAACGTTCAAATATAACATTATACTATTTAGGGCTTAGATTAAGATAAAACCTGTCAAACTATCCAAATTTAGACATATCTCGAAAAAATGCAAATTTATCAAAATCGCGGAAATCCGCGAAATCGCGGAAGTCTTTCATCCCTGATTATAGGTAAAGTATTTGTAACGGTTTTCCCATGTAAACATTAAATCCCCTTCATACCCGACCACTAGACCAAAGTGTGTATAGGTGTAAATATGTTTAAATTGTATTATCGAAGTACTATAAACATTCTATGAAGTTGAACATAAAAAGTGAACCATTTAAAGTTGTGTAAGTAACTACCACTAGTACCAGTGTTACTATATGAATTTTTGTTATGGTAATAATGAAGATAAATATCTATAAGGTTAAACATCAAAATTGAACCATCTAGAGGAGCTACTGTATAACTAACTACCCATGTGGCTAGAGGTATTTCAAAATGTTTAGTAAATGAAGGAACAGGTACCTACACAAGCTTAGATGTTAACAAGGATGCATATAAATTAAGGCTAAAAGTAGAGTATTAAGGTGTCCTGTTTGGTCATGTGGAAGGGTAGGGATTATTCCAAATTCTATTATAGAACAAATTTTGCAGATTATTATAGAACAAATTTCGCTAGAAAGTAAAATTGATGTGATACTTTAGCATTGTCGCTATATTACATCCATGCGAGACCTCTACGAGGTGGACTGTGTCATAAAGGGTTGTGATATTGGATGGTGTGCAATTGTACAGAGGACGAGTGACTAGTGGAGTTTCTTTCATTGCCAGACTGACTGGCAGGGTATTCAGCTACGACAGGGTCAGTATTTTTAGTTGGGCCGGTACCAGAATTGAAGGTCGATTCTGACAGTTTCAATTTTATCAAGTAATGATTCAAAACTGTTTTTGAAGGAATTTAAGTACAAACATATTTCTTGTGAAATACTGAAATTGTTGACCAGAGAGCTGGCTTGTCTCAAATCGAAAAAATTACACAACGAGAAGGAAGTATGCGGTGCCTCGCATTCCACACCATATAGTCATGGATCAAGCGGGGTCGCGATTATGCTTATTATTTGTTGCTACAGCCGCGAACCCTGGTAGTCTCTCCCACTTTTCCGTTCTTAGACGAACATCAGTTCCTGTTGTTCGTCTGAGGAGGCTGTGAAGTGGGCGAGACTACTCGACCGATTATTTGCGGGCTCACATTTCGCATGGGCACGCATTTTGCTCTTATTTGCGTGGGCTCGCAACTGCCACATTTGCGAGGCCGGGTTCCCTGCTGTAAAGCATTGCTTGGATACGTCGATTGTGACTATCCTAGCAACGATAGGAGGTCGGGCGTTCGGACCCAGACCCATCGGACATGTTTTTGCATGCTCCGATGTTTCAGCCGAATATTTAGGATTTTATTATGGAAATTCCAAACTTATTTAACTTAATTATATGGGAGGGGATTTGACTTATAACATACATTCCACTGTTGAACTATATTTAAATCATAACATAAGTTATATTGCTAAATTCATTCTGTTAGTAAGAGGTAAGAATAAAATGGTGAGCTCCTAAGAAGTGACATGAACGTTCCTTGCATTCCTTACTGTCCTCCAGACTTATATTATTAACCGCTATGGTCAACTTCAGATTGCTATTTGGATTGCTCTATAATCTTATTTAATTAAGGGCCTTCTGCCCATGGTCTGTCAAGAGTCGAACTCTCCACCTCGGACATTGCTAGTCAAGGGTCAGGCTGGCAGGATGACAGACAACCGGCAGCAGGAGGCACAAGACATTCACATGGAAACAATTATTTATATTAACACGGAGGCTCGCCTTAAGCGGGGGTGGAATAGCCCGACGGTTAAAGTTGTGTGCACCTCCCCCTCGGAAATGATACGTTGACCTGAGTACGTTACCAGGATACTTGGTGATGGGTGTAAGACAGTGTTTTGAAGTTTTACATAAACGCTCTTCGGTATTATGTTGGCCTGTGACCCTGTGTCGAGTTTGAAGTCTACGTATTCATTCTCCAGCAATATCGTTGTGAATCACAGCTGGTTCTTGTCGCCTTCGGGGAATGACACCTCCCCTATGTACAGCTTGTAGCTGTCACTGTCAGGTTGTTCATGTGACACCTGTTGCTGTATGTCGTCCACTTTGATTTCGCCTACATACAACTTGTTCCGGTTTTTTGCTCTGCAAACCTTCTGAAAATGCCCCAACTTCTTGCAATAGAGACATGGCTTGTCTCGAGCAGGGCATTGGTCTATCGCGTGATAGTATCCACACTTGTTGCATTGCACCTTTTGCTGGTTGTATGTCGGTGGCCGCTCTGTCCGACCACGTGGCGTCCCTGATGAGTATCGAGACTGAGTTGCACTCGTAGCCGGGCGTTTTCTGACGAAATCGACACAATCAGTGATGTCGGTCGTTGCTTCTGTTAACTGGTCTTGACTATTTTCATTTAGTCTACACATATCTCGACATTGGTCCAACGTTAGGTTAGGTGTTTGTAAGAGCCTTTCTCGCAGTTTATAGTCCTTCACTCCACACACCAACCTGTCGCACAACATGGACTCCTCCAACTTGCCGTAGTCACATAGGTGTATACGAAGCTGTAATTCACGCATGTAAGTGTCCATACTCTCAGTCGTCTGGTTGTAGGAGTTGAACTTATATCTTTTTACTGTCACATTGGTGTGGCCTGTGCAGTATTTTTTTAACGCTTCAATTAACGGTGCAATTTTGTCTTGCTCACTTTCTTCTAATTTAAAGTTCAAATGCACTTTTTGAGCCTCCTTACCTGCTACGTGCAGGAAGATACAGCACTGTACCTTTTCCGCCTTGTTTGACGCACCCGAAGCTATGGCGTAAATGTCATATGAATGCAACCACTCACGCCAGTTCAACACCATGTTGCCCTTTAAACTCAGAGGACCCGGTGGTTTTAGGCCTGTGAGCACCATCTTGTCGGTTCTTCTATCTCTGATACCATGTAAAGACAACAAGTGAACGCCATGACGACCAGGACACAAGTGGTTTATTATTAGTTCCTCTGTCCGCGCTTCACGTGACCCTAACTCGGGCTACCCACTCTATCACCGACACGCGACATCTGGTAGTACATATATTACAGTGTACATAGTGTTTACCTATCACAAATCCCACAAACGTCCACCTCCCATCAGCACCCTTGTGTCCGTAATTATCAGTCGCCTCCTCCTGCCTTAAACCAATGGAAAAATGCGACTGATGGTTTTCTATTCGCACACCGCATGCCGCACCGATCGCTACAGGGACCAATCGAGTTGCCGCATTCGCATTCGCATACTGCGTGTAAGGAATGTAGTCCATTGACTTCAAGGCGTTTCGATTTTTTGCCGCATTCGCATTCGCATACCACATGCTGCATGCCGTGTGTAAGGAATGTACCCTTAATGCCTACTTGTGACAGCGCACACAAATGGCGACTAGTATACATTTTCTAAGTATTTGCATTGCCCACTCGGCTATCCTCTCCAGTATCCCAGATAGCACACAGCCATCGGCCCGACGTCGGCTATTGGTCGGACCGTCGGCACCGACTTTCCACCGTCGGGCCGACGGTGGTGTTCCGACGTTGGGAATCAATCCCTTTCCACTTTTGAGCCACCGTCGGGCCACCGTCGGCCCGACGGGGGTGGGCCGCTGCAGGTTTGCATTCATTTTCCACACTTGGTCCACCGTCGGGCCACCGTCGGGCCGACGGTGGTGTTCCGACGTTGGGAATCAATCCCTTTCCACTTTTGAGCCACCGTCGGGCCACCGTCGCCCCGACGGTGGTGGGCCGCCGCAGGTTTGCATTCATTTTCCACGTCTGGTCCACCGTCGAGCCACCATCGAGCCGACGGTGGTGGGCCGCCGCAGGTTTGCATTCATTTTCCACGTCTGGTCCACCGTCGAGCCGACGGTGGTGGGCCGCGCATGCACAGTTCTTTAAATTTGGATTCCGGCTCGAGTCGCCAGCGGAACACGTGCGATCGTTGGACAGCGTTCTTTTTTAACAAATAAAGCCAGAAATCGGAGGAATTTTAAGGAATTATTTAACAGGTGTTTAGATTATTTTGTAAAAGTTTTGTAATTTATTACGAAGTATTAATGGAATTATTCGTGTTAATACGATTTGAATTATCCGATACGGTTTGTTTACTTCGAATCGCCACCGGACTCGAGTCGCCAGCACAACACGTGCCATCGTTGGACAGCGTTCTTTTTTTAACAAATAACGCCAGAAATCGGAGGAATTTTAAGGAATTATTTAACAGGTTTGTTTATTAATATGTTTAGATTATTTTGTAAAAGTTTTGTAATTTATTACGATGTATTAATGGAATTATTCGTGTTAATACGATTTGAACTACCCGGTACGGAATGTTGACGAAGGACCGCCATCTTGGTTTTTCCGAGAAGACACTGTCACTATAGTGTCAATACGTACAGGTGCAAAATATTAGTTTTATTCAAAATTAATAGATATCAAGAACCCTAACCTTATAAATTTAATATAATCTTTTTGGTAACTATGTTGTCTATATGTGTACCAAGTGATTTGTTTCTACGTGGAGTGGTTGTAGAGAGATTTCACTTTTTCTGTATTTAGGGATAACTATATTATTAGTATATAGACTATATTAAATTAATTTTTATAAGGTTAGGGTTCTCGATTTCTATTAATTTCGAATAAAACTAATATTTTTGCACCTGTACGTATTGACACTAGAGTGACAGGGTCGCTTTAGGCTTAGGCGGGGCGACGGCGGCAGCCACTGTCGAGTCGACGGTGGGAGGTTGGACAAAACAACACTTTAGGCTTAGGCGGTGCGACGGCGGCAGCCGTCGTCGAGTCGACGGTGGGAGGTTGGACAAAACAATGTCGGCCCGACGGCGTTTGTCACCTTCGGCCCGACGGCGTTTGTCGCTGTCGGGCCGACGTTGTTTTGTCGCCGTCGCCCCGACGGCGGGAGGTTGGACAAAACAACGTCGGCCCGACGGCGGTTTCCACCGTCGGGCCGACGGCTGTGTGCTATCTGGGATGTAACTAACTAGTGACCAATATACCATAATAATATGCATCGATGTTTCTCGGGAAAAGCTATGCATTAAAGGGAGGAGATATTCGTCGCCGGGAAAACAAACGAACTCAGAATAGTTCAGATGTGTGCCACAGGGGTGGTGCATGCTTAGTACTGAACTTTTCCACTTGGTGGTGTACAGGAGAGTGACCTAGATTGTTGTGCCATTGGCTGGTTGAGTGGAGAGAAGGGAGGGTAATACTGAGGTATTTTCAATCTTCTTTAGAGTAGTGCAATGAGGAAATATATAGATGAAAAACTTTTTTTTTTTTTTTAATGTAAAAAATGTTCTGCAATTGGTGAGGTTTGAACCCACACCACCAAACAACTTCAGATTACAAGTCCAACACTCTAACCACTAGGCCACAGAGACCACACATGGTTAGTACCCTCAGATCAGGCTATTTGTGAATACACGATGCCCGGTCAGTTTCAGCGCCTTGCCGTGGCTTCTGCGCATGCGCGGATTTCCGCATGTTGCGTCGAGCACCGCTATTTGTTTTGTTTACACTCGGCGATTCGATGCCGATCTAGCTGCTACGTTAATATCGCTTGGAATTTAAGGTTAATTTAATTAAATTTCATTATTTGAGTTTGAAATTCTGTTAAATATGATCGCAGTTAATAGATTTCGGCCTAATCGGTCCCTAACACTGCCGGGCACCAGCGATAGATACAGCTGAGCTTGTAGTCGGCGAGGCCACGGGTGTTTTGACCATCGTGTATATGTGACGTCCTATACACAAATAGCCTGAACTGAGATTGTTAACTATGTGTGCTCTCTGTGGCCTAGTGGTTAGAGTGTTGGACTTGTAATCTGAAGTTGTTTGGTGGTGTGGGTTCAAACCCCATACACAGCAGAACCTTTTTTACATGCATCAACAAAAAAACGTTTTTCATCTATATCTGTTTCTCATTGAATTATGCAATGTAATTGTACTAACATATATTTTACATTACACAAATATATTTCCTGATTGAACTACTCTAAAGAAGATTGAAAATACCCAGGTTTTACTCTCCCTTCTCTGAATCTCTCCACTCACCCAGCCATTTTAAAAACAACAGCTGCCAGCTAGTACCAGCCTCAGAACTGACCCACTTCTGGGGCCATATGCATGGAGCAGTGTTAGCGAGTCAAAACGCGTTTAGGGCGGGATTTCTGGTTTAGCGTCAAAAAGTTGCTATGCATGGAGCGGTGTTAGTCAAACACCGCGCGTTTATAGTCGGAGATTCTAACACCAGCAAATAACTGGTTTACATCGGTGTTAGTCATTGTTGATGATGGAGTTGTTTCTATATCGGCGGTACTTTGGAAGGCGTTTGCTGCACAGAAACCGAATATTCCGTGATCGTACCCATCCATTTGATAACTATGATGATCAAGAGATTTACGAGAAGTACCGGTTCAGGCGACAGGACATTCTTTCCATCACAGACTCGGTCGCGCAGCAAATCAATCTGCCGAACCGGTTGGGATCCCTTCCCTCGCTGCTGCAGGTAGGAACAATTATGTTACTTGATGGATTTTACCATTAAAAATGAATTAAAACCATTTCAGCATTTACTAGATGGTAAGCTCGCCACTCAAGGCCTCCTTGTTGTAGATATATCAATCACTCCCTTACCGCACGCGATTTGAAAAATGGTGTTCTTTAAACTCGAGGCAAATGGCACTACCATAGACGTAACAATGAAACGTTACATATGTATTTTTATTTCAACGGTCCGTCTGAGTAAACAACTATAATAATAGCACTATTTTTATTACAATTTTAAAGGACGTACGGTTCAGTTACTACCCCCCCCCACCCCGCCATGAAGTAGCTATGGCGTAATTGTAAAAAGCCCAATAAATGTCTCTAAACAAGTACTTCTATGACAAGGAAAACATTTGAAAACGTTTAGTTCTTTATTATTGTTGCTACTTACACAAACAAATATTATGTGTGTCAGGAATTCGCAGTTATAGGGCAAGGTGCTTTGTGACAAATTCTCTATGAAGTGCTGTAGCCAATCTCATGGCAGAACAAATCTAGATGTAAACTAGCTGAGATGTAGCGCATTTATATAAACAAATTTAATGTATCTAAAAGAACACCACCTAGCAGACAAGTGATTGGATTACACATCGAGAAAATATTTAGGTTACGATTTCTGGAATATCATGAGTGTTTGTCATTTTATTCATAAACTAGGTCGATAAATGTTATGATATTTTTCAGCAGTGAAGCTTTTCACAACAACATGTCTGTCATGTACAATGGGTTTCATACGTACTACTACTACTATGACCACATTTCGTACAATGTAGGCAATGTCCTGTTGATCACCGATGTCTGCGGGGAGTTGATTGGCGTGGATCAGTCCACCGTTTCTCGTACTATCCCTCGGGTCACGGAGGCACTCATACTTCAACTCCCCCAGAGTGTTAGACTGCCCACACAGGCGGCGGCCGAACGTACGAAACAGAAAATCTTCACCTCCTCTGGATTTCCAAACGTCTTTGGCTGTATCGACGGAACCCAGATCCGTATCCAAGCACCCGGGGAGTATGAGCACGAGTTCGTTAACAGAAAACATTACCACTCCATCAATGTGCAGGTAAATTCTAGTGAAAATGATTGTTTATGTCCAGTCAATAATCGCCAAACACCAAACACAGTTTTGTGTACATTGTTTTTTTGCATAATCCCTAAAATCACCTAACTACTCTTTGATTTCTGTTGTTCCCTAGATTAAATACCTCTATAACAACTCATCTGTTAGATCAACGTATCCCAACTCCCCAGCTGAAGGTGACTTGTTTGGGGAACAAAAATTAACCGAGATACCGGTGTACCTAATTTGCAAGCTTATCTCCATTACCGAACAAGTGCATTATTTCGCGCTTGATTGGAAACATCACCAATACCTCAAATATCCTACATGTGTTGTGTACTTTCATTCATCATCCTTTCCCCCTCTCTTTGCTTCAGGTGATTTGTGATGGGGATCTAAAATTCATCGACTGTATCGTGAAGTGGCCTGGGAGCGTGCATGATGCGCGAATACTCAGGGAGTCGTACCTCTTCGAGGCTTTCGAGGGGGAAGCAAAACCTGTCACTGGCCTGCTGCTGGGGGACAGCGGGTATATGCTCCGTGACTGGTTGTTCACCCCTTTCCTCCATCCAAACTCCCCTCAGCAAAGGGCATACAACACCCGTCACAAGCGAGCTCGCTGTCTTGTTGAAAGGTCCATCGGCGTGTTGAAACGTCGTTGGCACTGTTTGCGTCGGCTGCGGTTGGATCCTGTCAAAGCCTGCAGCGTCATAACAGCCTGTATTATTTTACACAACAAAGCCACAAGCCTCAACCTAGACGTCCCAGCCGAGGCGGAATCTGACGAGGAGGACGAGCCTCAGGGAGAGGAACGCGATGAACCCTATGATGCCCGGCCACTCAATTACCAACAGTCTGAGCGTGTCCGCTCTCAGGTTGGCAAGGCTGCGCGCCAGCGACTGGTGGACAATTACTTCTAACCATTCGACGCTTGGTACACGTGCATACGGCAAATTTGCACAATGTTATTAACCAGTATATATATATATTACATAACTGACAATGTACAATGGTTGGGTGGGCGTTATTTCAAGTAACATCTGTAACAATAAGGATGGACAAACCTGTAAAAACTACGATCCCATGTCTTGTGCAGTGACATTTGTTTGCTAAGATAGTATTTATTGCCTTTTGTGTAGCGTGCAATGATTACGCAAAGTATGCTAAATATGTCAATTTTTTTTTTAAATTTATATCGCCGGGCCACGATCTGTTTGCCGTACATACAGCTATTTGTGAAAAGTAAAGGCACTTACAGTACAAAAGTCATGGCTACATTACTAGGCGACTTACAAAAGGTGTGTCTTTAGTTGGCGGAGTCCAAATCCCTTTGCAATTTCGCTATCTCTAATAGTTCTCTCCGATACTGGCTTTTCAGTAGAACTGTCTGAGCCCTCTGGGCCTCACACTGGGCTTCGAGCAATTCCAGCTTAGCCTTGTTTTTGGCCACACAGCTCTCAATCAGCCCCATTTTGGCATTGTTCTTTGCCAAACCGCTTTCCAGCAAGCGTATTAGGCACGCACGCTCTTCGTGCTCAGTAGGCCCCTCTGTGGCCGATGCTGGCATCCGGCGTCTTCGCGCACGTGAACCCCTGTATGACAGCGGGGTTGCAGTCACAGTTGCGGCATCTGAAAAAAAAATCAAGATGTTTGAGCAGCAATCATGTCCTATAGAAAATTTACTGGCAAGCTATATGGAAATTGTCTTGTGACTTGAATAGGTAGTAGTTTAAGTATAAAGACAGAATATAGTGGAGGACAAAGTAATACAATTGAAATACGGTTGGGATCATTAACGTGTCATGGAGATGCTGCCAATATTTTCCTCATAAGTTCCTCAAAATAGTGACTACTGTACTATTGGTAACCCAGCGTGTGTACATACATAGCGCAGAGTACACAATCATGTGTCTAACATTAAAGAGGTTTGAGTGCAACAGGTAAAAATTGAAACAACAGTTTAGGGAAATGATAGGTAACAGTTAGCTGTGATGCAAGCCACATTTCAGATTAATTGATTGTAGAAAGCACGGCATGTGATAGAAACTGAACGTACGGCCTATATCAATGGGCGGAGATGGGGGGGGGCGTAGAGTTGACTGGTTGCCTCACGGTAGGACGGAACGTGTTCGGCGATATCACTGCGTCTGGGTGGCTGAGCGTGAAGGACGTCACTTGAGTGTCGGGGTCGTAAGCCGCCACAGACTCACACCACCCAATTTCTACCTCCTGTTCAACCTGCAGCGCACATGACCCTGCAATAGGTAAACATTGCGATTGTGCCGTTTAATGTTGAGCGGTGTCAATCAAATAGAGTGCTACAGTAGGCTACATTGGCGATGCACTATCACTAGTTAGCCCCTACGTCTGCGCAATAGACGAGCAGTTAGCTGAAATCCGCAAGACGTCTATATTCACCACAACCATTCTCATATGTAGATAACCTGTCTTTCGGGATATGGATGTGTGCGCTAGGAGTTCATACTAGTCCGCGGATAATGTATTGATTGTAATTTACGGGTTGCTACACCGCTTAGACATATAACGTTTCGGGGGTAACTGATTCTTGGTTAGTTTACTTGAATATAATATACTGCGCAGCTCGATGCGATTTTGCGGGTAATTGATCTAAATTTTTAAGGCCACCTAGGAAATAGCAGCAGATGTCACCCTGTATTCACGGAAACACAAAATTGTACATACGGTCAAAGCTGGCCGGACACGAGGCTGCAAGATACAATAGAAAGAAGTAGGATTAGCAGTGAATATATATGATGTGGGTGAAAACACCATAGGACTGTTCAAATCTGTTTTCCATTAACTCGCTCTGTATATGCGGCATGTGTTTTTCTTTTTAAGTTGTTCTTGTGAGTTGGCGCAGAAAACCTTTTGGCACTTTTGCCGTACGCGCCTTTGCCTCGGGATGGCCCTTACGCCGTAATTGTATTTAAAGAAAAAAGACAGTGTGTTCAGCGCTGAGAAAATGAATGTTGGAATTGAATAGAACTATAAACTTTTTAAATAATAAACACGACTTATGTTATGATTAGCGGGTAACAGTGTGGCCCTCACACTACGTTCATTCTATAGGCCAATAGACTTATTTGGTCGCTAGAAACACGGCATGTATTAGTGTTCCCTATAAACTTACCACTGACGCCTGAGTATAGGCTCGACTGCAATCCAATGATCTTTTGGATGCTTTCGTCGTAGGGCTGTGTACGCGTGGGGGGGCCTCCTCCCGTGTCAGTCGCCTTTTTTTCCCGGGAAAGGAGCTCGGACTTCATCGCTTTCCATTTTTCTTTGACTTCCGACCGTGAACGCCTAGCAACACCACATGCGTTTATGGCGTCCACTATTTTGTCCCAAGCAATGTTCTTCTCTTGCAGGGTTATCGTGTTGTTGAAAGCAGAGAAGAGCATATCTCTGCTGAGCATAACCTCGTCCAAAAGGACTAGAATTTCACGGTCCGCAAAATTTGCCTTCCTCGGGCGCTTGGGAGGACAGGCTGACACAGGAAAAGCCATAGCAGTAGCAGTAGTAGTAGTTGAAG